>APFE030330977.1:37553-82004 GCA_000404065.3 Pinus taeda | reverse complement strand
ACGGTGCATGGGTCTGCTCATGTGACGTGATACTTCCAATGCAACCATCGGTGCATTGGTCAACCCATGTTGGTGAAGGCATGGTTCGCGAACAGCACAGCCGTGCGAACCAAAAAACATGAAAGATATAACAATGAAGACAAACACACTCTGATTTTAAATGCGTCCACAGAACATAAGTGAGTGCAAGCACAGGACATGTGATCCATGGAATTACCATGGTGTTGTGTGACACTACGTGTAGATGTTAAGCATACGCATACTCTTGAATGTGACATGCAATCAAATGAAAGAATAAAGGACAACTTGCATCTTGCACGTGTGCTTTCTGTGTAAGATTCCTCCAATGCATGAGCGATGGGATCGTGTAGTTCGAGTGGAGGAAGCATAATTTTTGTGTGAGATTGATCTTCAATGCATACAAATGAGTGATGAGGAGCCTTGGGTGTTTCAACAATTTCCTGAACGGAAGTGAGACCGACCTCAGGACAATGAGGACCTGACATAACCATTAGCTCAGGTTGAAGTGCCTTGACAGTCTGTGAGGTTTCAACTTCGTCGACAAATAGATCATCATAAACAGGTGGCTTTGAAAAATCAATTGTGATAGAATCAACATCATGATCAAATATGGGGGTAAATAGATCATGATAGCTACGATCAACAAAATCAATGATTTCATTGACATCCTCATGATCTGATGAATCAAACAAAGGGGTAGATGAGAAGCGGAAAAATTTACCCTTTACGTTTCCGAAAAAGGTAGATCAAGAATCAAGTGGATTTTCAAAGAATGATTTTTACTCTCCATTGTTGGATGATGGACTAACATCCGGTGTGTTCTGTGAATGATCAACAATGGGCGTTGATCTAGATTGTCATTGATGTTAATATGGCAATATTTTGGATAGTAAATAATGATGTGAAGCCAAGCAGAGTAAATCCATGAAGAAATAGGAGTAGGAAGAGTTCATCAAAAGCCATCAAAGAAGATCTATCAGAAGAATAGCTATCAGAGCAGTGTATCGGAATTCATAGGAGTAAAGAGAAACCACAGGAGCGATGAGCCAAGACAATGCAGATAGATAACATATGCCAAGAATAAGAGCCATAGCGGAGGAGCATTGCGATGGAGGAACATAAACATAGTTATCAGAGAAATCGCATCGACAGTATATAATATCAACATTTTCCATTATATGCCATTGCTCAAAACCCGCCAATTGTGATATACAATGCGGACCTGTCATTCTATTACAATACACTTTGATATAATATCGCATCCATCGCATAATCACAAACCATAAATTTTATTATGTATCACCACCCCAAATTTGTCGATTGCGATATGTGCATTACGAACCCACTGGACTATTACAATACTCCTTAATGAAAAATCACATCTACACATCGGAAGGTATTGCAAAATCTTAAAGGTATGACACACCAAAATCTATGATTATGATATCACTGCAGACCCAAAACAAATTATGAATACATCGTTATGTTATATCGTGTCCACCTCATTGAGATTCATATCACGAGTCTTAAGGGTTGACCTGGCCAAACCCTCCATTACGATAGTATTGCGGATTGTCGATTGCGATAAGGGTGTGGACCCCGAACCGTCGATTGCAATATTAATGTGGACCCAACAGATTGTCGATTGTGATAAAGATGTGGATATGAATATTTATTAAAAAAAAGCTCATTGAATATCACACCCGCTCTATCGGCAGTAGGGGATTCACTATGTTATGTGCAAACCTCCGATTGTCATGAAGTTGTGATTGCGAAGTTAAAGGAATGACATCGATTCTTATGAAGTTACGATTGTGATAGAATGGTGGAGCCAACGGAGTTATCAAAACAATTTAATATAATATCTCATCCAATAGGGGCAATCGGGCATCGACTATGTTATGGGCACCACTTGTAAAAGACCTCTGAAAGTTGTGATTGCGATTGAGGTAAGCAAGTGGCATGTGGGACCTCCTTGTGGGTATATCCTCTCTTATATGGTTTTCATGAATAATTAAGTCTGTGGATGAAAGACTCTTGGATATATTTTAATATACAAGTCGACCTCCCTCCAATAAACGTGTCTTTCTGGTCATTGGTGAAACCCATATAAATATAAGTTAAAACGCTTCACTTCTAAGCATTGATCAGGCATCGAGCACAAAGAAGAATTAAAAAGTTCACAACTCGTGAACTTGAAAAGACAGAGGAAGTCAAAGGTCTAGAAGTTGAAGGTCCAGAAGACAAAGGTGCAGCAAAAGCCAAAAGTCGAGCAAAGAAGGAAGGAAAAGATAGAGCAGGAGGAAAATATTTTGACCTCATTCATCTTGGAAGGTTCAGACCCGAAGTGAAGCCATAGCACAAATAATGACCTGTTGCAAAGACTACAAGGATAGGATTTGGTAAAGAAGTTCTTGGAAGCAATATAATACAATCAAACATTTCTTGACAGAGTAAATCTATAGGGTCGAAGCCCTTAGGGTTGGTGCCTTGGTAAGATAGGGTCAGAGCCCTAGAGGTTGGAGCCTCATCAAAGTCCAAGATGGTGCTTGGAAAAACTCATCAGGTATTTTATTCAATATTTTTCTATATTTAATAAAATCATTTCTATGATTAAAATTGTAAAGAATCTAAACTAGTAATAACAATTGAAAAGCCAACATGGCTTTGGATTGACAGTGAATGGGTGCATTGTTAAGGCACTCCTTGCGATAGTTCACTGGTTCAAATCCCCCGTAGGTGCTTACCTACCAAAAAAAAATAACAATTGAAAAGAAATATCGATTCACCACCCTCTCAGTATTTCCAACAATGGGTGCATCCATAGATGGAGAAACACATGTGAAATCAGGGATGGAAGAATCACCAAAGATGTCAGGGAAAAACATAGGAGGCATGGACAAAATAGAATCATCCTTTGCCGCAGGTTGATGTTCTGGCACCCAGTCATACTCTTCAAGAATGACAGCACAGGTTGGTTGTGCAACACCAACTCCATCGATATCTTGATCCTCATTCACAACAGGTGTAGAGTTTGGAATGGAAGAACACAACATAGTGCAATCTGGAGGATTAGCAAAACACAAAGACAGAGGTTAAGGTAAGACATACATGTGACAACCCATGGGCTTTGTAACCAAATTTGCACGAAAATTGAGAGAAGTGATGTTGGGAGGATGTGATAGTTGAATGAACATGTGTGCATGTTCTCCCACATCACTCTGTGGTGGTGGAGTTGTTTGATGAGAGGACAGTGGAAAGTCACTTGTGACATCGACCATGTCCATCTGTGGTTGTGCAACTCCGTCACCGAAGTATGTTGAGCAGGGCTTGAACTTCAACTTCCTCTTGGGATTGACATATTTGGTAAGACAATATTCAAATCTTTCCATGAGATACTGGAATTTCATCTGAATTTTTGGAGCTTCAAACTACAATACACGAAAGCAGTCCCAAAAATCCATAGGCAATTCTTGTGGAGTCTTCTCTTGTTTTAAAAGTTTTTTTGTCAAGAGGTTCTAGATCAAAATGATGGAAAGTAGATTCAATGAGATCGAAGAACTGGTCAAGTGAGTGCACGCCGTCAGGTGGCAGGCTACGACACCACCAATGTGAGGATTCGTGAAGTGTGTGTGCAAACAGTAATTGGCCTCTTATCAAATAATTCATATGCATAATCGAGAAATGCTTAGAAGTATTGTAAGTACGTAGGCTTGGCCACTTTGCCTTCACCATCATACGTGAATTCCGACAAGAGACCAAAAAACTCCCTCGTGATGTCGTGAGGTTCGGCATGCGAGAAACATCACAGAGGAATAAGTTTGACAGAATCCATGATGGATGTGCAAAGATTCAAAACAGGATGAGAGGACACAACTTGTCATTTGGCCCTCCTTCTAGCACTAGAAATGTTGATAGTGTTGGACCCACCAACATGTTAGGGGATTTCCCCGGTAAGAAGTCCCAACTAGACCTCAAATTGTTTGGTGTAGGAGTCCCAATAGTGGGTCATACAGTATCGTCTTAATGACGGTTGTGTGCAAAGGTAAGTAGGATGCCTTGTTGGTAGCAAGAGTGTGACATGTGCATCAAGCCAAGGAAGGTTCATGAATGGTCCTAACACACAGAATGTGGGGTTAGTGCACCCCTTGGAAACCTATGGAAACACGTGGTTTGGAAGGGAACACACGAGCAAATATGCATCACAAACTAGAAGGTAGGTGAACCAACAATCCAAAGTGATGGTTAAACCCACAACACATCTCAATAAGATTCGTACATACATATAAAGAAAGATTCTATACATACATGCGTAAGAAAACAACTACATATATCATTAGTGTAACCAAGATAATTGTAATACAATAACAACATATGCATGAAACATGTTGGCTTTGTTATATTAAGAAGTGGGAGTTCCAATCATATAATACAACCATGACCAACCACTAGTCCCGATAATGGAATGTTACAGTCACTATTGTCTGTGCCTCCAAAGAGATGTACTAGCTCTACATTGTGGAGAAGTCAAGGCTCGTTACAATACACTCCAAGATTTCTCTAAGATACTCCTATCAGAAGCTTGGCTGCCCAAAAGCCTCTACAATGAGTTATGAGGTTCTATAAATAGCAAAGGGTGGGGTGACCCTTGACATTCCCCTTTGTGACTGTTCATCTACCCTCATGACTCTTCAACTACTCTACGACTGTTACATTCAACTATCAACACTTGGACTTTCACTTTACAAGATGTTACACACAATCTGCACATGTACCCATGTGAGACAAAATAAGCTTGAGAAAGCCATGCAATACATCACTAAGACTTGGACAAATGTGGGAAGACCAACTCTTCGACATCCTCACGATGGTCGACAATGGTGAACTGATGCCAAGCTTGGTAGTTCGTGATGGTGTCCTTGTACTCTATGGTGACATCTTTCTAGAAACAACTCTTGCCTCTGTTGCATATGGGTACACTGATTTGGCCCCTTTGTCCAACTCGTCTGATAACATGTGCATGATCTTCTTGACTGTAGCTAGACCAACGACATACAAATGCATAGTGTGTACGTTGATCACCAAGTATACGTTGTTGGCTATGCATATCAACTCGTCAAAGCACATGTCTAGCTCCAATCAGACTTTATTCTTTTTCTTTGCCTCGGTGAGTGTCCCAATGGATGGGATCGTATGCACACGACCAACAACATCTATTCTTCTAAACGACCGTGTATGTGAAGCCTGCAAACTGATGATGAGATGCGGGAATTCCTCATAGTTCCGGATTTGACTCTAGATGCGCGCCTTCAACTCTACCGCCTTGGTCTTCATTAACTTGGACAAGTGTAATGGGGCTCCCTTCTATCTTGTTTTCCATGTTTGATGTGGTCGACGACAGTGCGAAAATCTGACAATATGCATTCTCTCCTAGTACAATGTTGCTGCCAACTGTTGAGATGGACAACTAACTTATGCATGGTGGAAAATCTGGAATACAACATTTGCATGATTGTCTCGAAAGACGATACCTCATTCAATATTGCTCTCTTCAACTCTGCTCTAGTGGATGTTGTAACATGTTCTCCTCCCTACTTGGTTGTTTGTAACTCCTTAGCCATTCGCTTGTTCTCTGCTATCAAGAAGCGAACACTCGAGCTGGCGGCTTCGGCATATGATCTGGTAGCATCAACCAATGCTACTGGATTCTTGCACACATCAGATATGATCACTCATTCTTCAAACTACGTAGGAGACACGTGGACATCCAGAGTAGTCACCCTACATGATTGTACAACTCTATGTTGCGACTCATCAAACGATATGTTGTGCATCTATGCTTCTGAATTGTCTTCAAGGATCTTAGTATCTCCTTAATCGCTCAGGACTTCCTCTACTTCCGAATCTAGTGAAGCTGGTGGGTTGACCTCTTGGTTGTAAGCCATGAGGTTAATATCCTATTCTAACTCTGGCTACTCCATCTTTGTATCCATCTGCTCAAGTATCTATTCAATCTCTTGAGTGAAGTCTTGCTCCTGCGACTGCTCACCCTGTCTTCTTTGTCCCAGTTGCTCGAATAAGTCTACGACCTATATGGGCACAGTTTCATCAATCTATACATGTTGCACCTCTTGTTCTGTCTGTCCCTATTGCGGTTCCTTCTCTTGTTTGTGTAGCTCTTGTTCTTCCCAAATTTGTTGCTTCAACTTTTGCAACTCCTTCACTGTTTCCTCCATCCTCTATTTCTCTCTCTGCCTTTACACGTTCTTCTGGTCACGTTGTCACCTCTTTGCCTCTATCTCTAAAGCTACTTTCTCCAAAAGTGGGTCCGCTTTGAACTTGCAGCTTTGTTCCACCTCTGCGATGTCAACAATATTTCTCTTGCCTTTGAGTTTACGATCTCTTACAATGTATTATGTCCCATCTTTAGTGAGTTGATACTTATTTTCAACTCTATAGAAATTGGATTTTCTAACATACAAGTAAGGACTTCCTAAAACAATACCACATATATCCAAGGGAACTATATCTAACTCAACCTCATTTACAAATGTTGACCCAATAGAAAACATAAGCTTACATTGTCTAGTCACTTGTAGCTTTGTTTTATCACATACCCAACCTAATGGATATGGCTTCTTGTGAGGTGTTGTTAGTAAGCCCAACTTCTTTACAATTGTTTCAAAAATCAAGTTTACTTGTGATCCACTATCAAATAAAGTATCAATCTTTTGATGCTTGGAAATAACTCTAATATGAAAAATCTCATGTCTTTTCCTCTCATTATCTTCATTATCAATAGATTGAGCAGAATTACTTGTAGATGCTTCAGAATTTTTACCTTTTATACATGTGGTTGTGACTGTTGTTTCATCACCTGAGTCTGACCCCAAGTCTTTCTAAATAGCAGCAGCAGTCTTCTTCTTCTTACCACCGAACTTCTTGGGTTTCAGCTCCAGATGCAAAGACTAGCAGTGTTCATCATCGTGTCCCTCCTTCTTGCAATGATTGCATGAAGGTTTGTCTTCTGTACAGTGTTTTCCATCCTCTCCTTCCATTTCAGCTTCCTTTTTTCCTTGTTCTTGCTTGCAAAGGGTTTTTATGATCCCCCAATCTTTGGGTTCACATTCTTGCCTCTAGCCTCTAGATGTGTAGCTTGAACTGATACATCATCTAGGCTAGTGGGGTTAAACATGAGAATGGTGTGCCTAAAATAGCTATGTAGACCACCTATATACATCAACAATGTTTTAGGTGAGTCTAGAGAAATGCCTAGAGTTAAAGCTCTTTTTCTAAATTCCTGGATATAGCTTTGTACACTTTGGCCCTTTAATTGGCGAAGAGTTTGCCAACTCATCATTGCTTGCTGCATATAAGCTAGTGGATAGAATTGTTTTTTAATGGCAAAAACAAATTCACTCCAGGTAGAAATAATTTTACCATGCTTCTTCAAATCAGCTTATGTCCTCCCTTCCCACCATACTAGGGTAGTTCCTCCAAGGTGAAGGCTAGCCAGCTAAATTTTTCTCCTTTCTGAGTCAATGTTCTGCACCCTGCAATACACATCAATCTGTCTAATCCAATTATCTAGCTTTTCTACATTTAATTCTCCATCTTAGATTGGAAAATCAAACTTTACATCTAATTTAATCAAAGATGTTTTCTTCTTTTTCTTTTCAGGGCTAGGAGATGAGGATGATGGAGGTGATGGAGGAAGCTTTTCCCCTTTCTGTTTTCTCTCTAGGGCATCTAGAGAAGGTTCCTCTTCTCCCTTGTCTTGTTTGGGTGTCGAAGTGCTTTCACCTCGACCCTTATTGAATTCTTGATACATCTCTTCTACCATGGCTCTCATGGTCATGAAACTATCCATGAACTCAGATTCTGACTCCAATGGTGTTTGTTCTGCCATTCTCCTCCTAGGATTGACTCTTCCAATTTCTGGATTAGCCTTAATAAGTTCTCCTTCTCCTAATTTGAGCTTTGACTTAGTTAGCATTCAACAATCCAGCACAAGCTTGTCTAACCTTAGCAAACCTACATCTCTGATACCACTTCATCTGAAAATGAGATCTTAGATTACTTTTAAGGTATTACAGACTCATGTGCATGGACTTGCCTATACTACTTAGTGAAATGAATCGATAATATTACAAATAATATAGACAATGAACAGTCAGAGAAACATAATAGACAAACACACATAAACATAGCAAATTTAATATGGAGTTCACCCAAAACTCTTGGGCTATGTCTTCCGGTCCAGCGTTCAATGATGACCTCTCTATTATGTCTTCAAGAGTAGAGTTTTACGAAGTGTGAGCTCAAATTGAGTCTCAACACAACAAATACAAAAAAGTAGGAGTTTTTCTTGAATCCCTCAAGCCTCTCTGAGTACACAGACTCCTTCTCTCACTCTTTGTCTCTGTTTTCTCTCTATCTCAGCACTGCCTGCCTCTGTACCTGTCATTCTGTGGATTTTAAGCCAATCGGCGATGTCGGTTTGTTTCCTCACCTGGGCTTTCTGGCTCCCAGCCTCTGTCTGCTCAAATCCCCCTCTAAGCATTAGCAATCACTACAAAATGTCTTCAGGGATAGTGGCCACCTTTTTTGTAACAGAAGGGACCATCGGCGCCCTTGAAACCCCAAAAATGGTCGTTCTCTGTTTACATAGAGAAATACTCTAAAACATGGGAAAATCCGTCCAAACGTGGTCTATCAGACCTTAAATATTATCAATTCTGCCCCATAACCCCTTCAAATCCTTCTTTGGGTGCTATCACAAGTGATCATCGATCCAACGGTTATTATCGATTTCAGGTGGCTTATGCACCCAGAGATTGCCCACCCGAAAAGGGTGGTTTTCTCTCTCCAGCGCCTAGCCACGTGGTGGCCAGTGCATGAGCTCAGGCGAAGCCTAAACAATACCACTTATTGCCTAAGGCCCACTCAAAATACCACTCGTTTCGGAACTCAAAACATATGTCGTTGCGTATATAAACCCTTTCGGTTCTGGATTCATCTCATCGGGCGCATTTCCTTTGCATTTCATTTATTTAATGAAAATGAAAAATACACAGAAAAACTTGTTTTCCGAAACTCAAAACATATGAAATTTCATCCATAATCCTATCAGGTCCGGCTATCGCAGTCACATTTGTTATTGGCCCCCCTCCATTGCATTTCTCCGATGTGATATTGCGATATCGCAATCGCACATCACATAGTCCCCGGGTCGTTGATAGGCACTCCCTTGTTTTTTTCCGACACAATATTGCGAGTTAACCTGGGTCATTGATTTATGCACTTGATCGACAATCCTCGTTGACTCGCGTTGATCACTGTTGCAACATTTTTGTGGTAGCCTCCACCTACCATCGCCTATTGCAATATGTTGTTCAGATCTAGACCGTTGATCGGCCAGATCCGACGGCTCCTGTGCGTCATTCTTTTGACCTCCAATAGGCCAGTTTTCCACTATTTCTTCATGTTTTTCGCTCTTGATAGTGTAATCATCCTTTTGTCAAGGTTTTCCTTTTGCAATAGTTTTTTTGATTTTGAAGACTTGGAGGGTTTTTAGGATCCATTTTGGATCAATCTTGGTCTTCTTAATCTTGGAAACTCTTCTAAGAAAGCCTTAGCTGCCCAGCAGTAACCAAGTTCAAAGAATCCTAAGAAGAAGCATCCTAAAAAGAATGGTCCTAAACCAACCAAGGGTCCTAAACACTTTCAATCTCAAAATGAAAACTTAATTCAACAAAATGATAAGGCAAATAAAAACAAAGGGAAGAAGATTGATAGAAATTGCAACTTTTGTAATCGTGATGGCCACTTAGAATCCAAATGCTTTAAGAAGATGGAATCCTTAGAAGCATAACATCCATTTGGAGCACTCTTCAACTTCAACTTCAACTTCATCTTTAGAAATATCAATTTTTGCATGTGGTTGTCAAGCATCTCTGTCTGGTTATGCACTAAATGTATCTTCTTCTTCTCATTCTCATGAATGGCTCATTGATTTTGGAGCTTCTTATGACCTGGCCAAAACCAAATCCATGTTTTCTTCTTTAAAAGATTGTAACACCAAAAATATATATGTTGGTGATGATAGATCTCTTAGTGTCTTAGGGACTAGAACTATTCATCTAGACAATGGTCAATTTAATGATGTATTATGTGTTCCAACCTTATCCTGCAACCTTCTATTTGTATATCAAATAACTCATTCAGGTGAAGGTAAAACCATTGAATTTTCACCTCACGATGTTGTAATTAAGGACCTAAGAGATCCTAGACATATTTTAGCTACTGGAATTGTTGATGATTCTAAAAGGTTGTATAATTTTAACAACTTTGGGTCATCAACTCTTCCCTCAATATTTCTTGTTCATAATGATGAAGTGAGAAAACTTTGGCATGAGCAATTTGGTCACTTAAACTATCGCTCCCTTCAAAATCTATGTAAAAAAATATGGTGACAGGTCTTCCTATGGTATCTTGCAAATATGGTGTTTGTTTCGGATGTGTACTCAGAAAACATCATTGGGATAGTTTTGAAAAACATGCCTCTTGGCATGCCTCAGCCCCTTTACAACTTGTGCATAGTGATTTGTGAGGTTCACTTCCAGTGGTTTCATTCTCTGGCTACAAGTACTTCTTAACTTTCATTGATGATTTCTCCAAATGCACTTGGGTATACTTCTTAAAACTCAAGAGTGAAGTATTCAACATGTTCTTAGCCTTTAAGGCCTTTGTTGAGAAACAATATGGACATCAAATTCTTAAGCTAAGATCTGATAATGGCGGAGAATATGTTAACAACAAATACATTAACTTTTGCACTAAGCATGGAATTCAAATGCAACATATTGTTCCATATACTCCACAACAAAATGGTGTAGTTGAAAGGAAGAATTGCACCTTAAAGGAAATGGCTAATTGTATGCTTCAATCTAAAGGACTTAGTCTTAATTTTTGGGCAGAAGAAATTAACTGTGCAAATTACATAGTAAATCACACTCCTACTAAGGTTTTAAATAATATCGCTCTAGAAGAAGCATGGAGCTCAATTAAACCAAATGTAAGTCACTTTTGTGCTTTTGGAAGTGAAGCATGGGCCCATATTCCAGATGAGAAACATAAATCCTTAGAACCGAAGAGTGAAAAATGTGTTTTTTTTGGATATTCTGAAGATGTCAAAGGATATATACTTCTTCCACCTAAATCCAAGAATGTTATCATTAGAACAGATGTAAAGTTTAGTGAAAATATATCGACCTACGAGCCTAGTTCGACAGATGTGCCACCTCTCTCTATCCCTTCTACTTCTGAAAATATTTCTTCTTTAGATGATGATAGTGAGGATGACAATCCTCCCCCACCTTCTCGGGATTCTCCTTCATCTCCTCAGCTTACAAAATGGGTCCAGGCTACTCGAGATGCAGCAAGTGCTCTTGCAGGTGATCCTATAGATCAGAGTCGCATACGTTCTCATTTTGATAGAGCCTCTTCTTTATTGGCTCAAGCTTCAATGAATTATGATCCTGTCACCTTTGCAAAAGCTTCAGGCCATCCAGATTAGGATGTAGCTATGAATGAAGAATATCATTCATTATTGGAAAATGATACATGGTGTTCCTCTTCCAAAGGGACGAAAACTTGTTAGATGCAAATGGGTTTACAGAACCAAGTTTGGACCAGATGGAAAATTTGATAAACATAAAGCTCGTCTTGTTGCTAAGGTTTTTTCCACAAGTTTAAGGCAATGACTATACTAAAACCTTCTCCCCTATTTCCAAAATGAACTCTATCAGCCTTGTTCTTTCCCTTGTTGCCTCTTTCAAATGGGAAGTCCATCAGATGGATGTTAATTTTGCCTTCTTGTATGGGGACTTACATGAATAAATACATATGGAACAACCTCTTGGCTTTATACAAATAGACTCTAGCCTTGTATGTCAGCTTAATAAATCCCTTTATGGCCTCAATAAATCCCCTCAGGCTTGGTATGTCAAAATGGATAACTTTCTTTTAGATACTGTCTTTTCTAGGTGCCATTCTGACAATATTGTCTACACCAAGAAAGTGGGTAAGTCTCTTATCATTCTTGTTCTTTATGTTGATGAACTTATCCTTACTGGTAGTGATCCCAACCTTATAAACCATGTGAAGTCTAACCTTAAAAACTAGTTTGAAATGATAGACTTAGGACACTTGCATTATTTTCATGGTCTTCAAGTCTTGTAATCAAATGAAGGTATTTCCCTTTCCTAGTCCAAGTATGCCTATGATCCTCTACGCCACTTTCACATGGAAGACTGTAAGCCATCCCCTTCTCCCTTTCAGTCTACAACCAAACTTTCAGTCACTAGTACTTCCCCTGAAGTTGATGCTACCGTATACCATTAGCTTGTAAGAAAAATTTTGTATCTAACCCATACCCGTCCTGACCTTTCCTTTGTTGTTGGCCTTATTGCTCGGTTTATGCAAAACCCACATGAAATTCATTGGAAAGTAGTTAAAAGAATACTTCATTATGTTCAAGGTATAATTCATTTGGGGATTCATTACAGTGCATAAGCATCTTCTCTATTGGTTGGTTTCACTGATTTCGATTGGGCTAGTGACCCTGATGATTGGAAGTCTACTGCAGGTTATGTCTTCACTCTTGGTTCTGGACCTATTACATGGGCTTGCAAGAAACAAAGTGTCATTTCTCTTTCTTCAACAGAAGCAAATTATCGTGGCGCGGTAGAAGATAGTAAGGAATCCCTGTGGCTTTATCAGATCCTGTCAGAGTTTGGCTTTCAACAGCATCATCCGACTACACTTTGGTGTGATAATCAAGTTGTCATTCAACTATGCAAAGATCTAGTCCAACATCAACACGGAAAACACATTGAGCTAGTACACATGCATTTCATTAGAAAGCTCATTCATGACCATGTTCTTGAAGTGCAATATTGTTCGACGAATGATCAAGTTGCAGACATCTTTACAAAGGCTCTCACAAAGGTGAAGCTTACTAAACTTCGCTTTATGGTTGGATTTTAGGAAGTTGTCACTAAGGTTGGCTCTAATGCCTCATTCCTTCTCCTATTGTGTCATATTTGTACATCTTTCAATCCTATCCCAAGTTGTTCTTAAGTGGGGATGTTAGGATATTCTGACACATAGGAAATAGTTAAGTATAACTTGGTCTAGTGTAGAGTTAGGTAAAGTGTGTTTCTTTACTATGTACTTTTGTAACTTACAATCTAACAATTACGATATGTTCTAGACAAGAAATGATCTGACGGTTCATTCTCTTCTCGGTATTACTGACACTTGATCCATGGCTTAACACCCAAATGGTCCATGATCTCTATTTAAAGAGCATGGAGGGTCATTTGTAAGGTGACCGTTCTTGAAAGAAGCTTATGTAAATTTTCTTTCTTTTACATTAATAAATTGCTTGAAGTGGTTGCATTGGCTCAGGTCGTGGACTGTTTCCCTCTTTGAGGGTTTTAAACAAGTCAATAATACTGGTGTATATATCTATGATCTATTTGTGACAGGTGTCCTTTGGTGTTATATCTGAGGAACTTAACCTGTAAATTCCTATAAAAATGATTTTTTTATTTTCAAAATATTCAGTTTAATATTTATTTATTTCAAAACTTTAATAAACTTTATATAATTAAAAAAAAAAATCAAAAGTTATTGAAAGTCAAAACTTTTTGACAAATAACAAAAACAATATAACCTACCCACTTAGATCATTCATATCAATTAGGTAATAAATGAGTACATAAATTATCTACTTTAAAAACACAACATAAATTAAAGTACGTATAGTTTATTTATCATTTTATTTTTGCAAAATTTCATATGTATTTTTAGAGTTACATGATTGTTAGAGTAAATTTTGATAACTAATGAATCTTGTATTAAAAAAAATATTAAAAATATGATCTATTAGTTGGAATTTCAAAATTAATAGAATTTCAAACAATTAAATTAATTATAATGTTGATTTGGAAATGTATAAATAAAAGATTGTCATGTATACATATTCTTATTTTACAATAACAAGTTAAATATAAATCTTGCTTTGAACAAGATTTTGGTAAAGATCATTTGATAAATATTTTTAAATACTAAATATAGAGTATTTTTTTAAATTAATTCCAAATTAATTCAGGTCATAATGATATTACAAACATTTCACATTATCAATTAAAAAAATTAATAAATTGAAGTTAACGATACAACATATTCCTCGTAAAAGTTCACATGTTCAAATCAATAGGGGGTAGTGTATGTACACACATGTAGAATTCATAGTCAAATTCCTACTCGGAGTGGATCCCTTGTGACCTCAATACACCAATTTGGTGTATGTTGGGTTGAGACCTTGAATGAAGTACTACTAAACACAATGTAGTCATCACAAACTAATGGTATTCAAATTCCAACAAAAACCTACTTATATTATATGAACTCCAAAAAAAACAACATATATTGAATATAGTCGATGGCTCCAATATAATGTTCAGAAAATTGGACACATTTGTACTTTCATAATTGAACCAATGTCATATGATTTAGGTTCAAGTTCAGGTTCGATAACCATTATTTTTTAAGATGCCTAGAAAGGATACCATTCTAGATGTGGAGGAAATGGCAACTCATGAGACTATTATTGCATAGGATACCCCAGGAGGATAATATATCTATCTTATATGTGGAAGAAATGCTCATAAAATGATTGAAAAGAAATCAAGATCCTAGGTAGTGAAAGTAATAAACAATAAATCATATAGTATAGGCTATCTCCTACTAAATACACTCTTGAATACTTGCCAATGTATACCATTACTTTGAATGCTCTTGAATTTTGAGAGTCTTGGGTAAATTCTTGAGAGAGCCTTGGGTAAAGTGCTTTGGGCCTATTCGTATAGGGTGGACCTTGAGTCATTTCTCAGAAAAGTAACATACTATAAATAAGCACCAGAATTAATAAATTATGCTTGTTGACGTGAGCACAAGCATAATCTATAGTATGGCATGCTTCTAAGTAAGATGTGAAATATTTTTCTTATTGATATATGTCACTAGTGAGCAGTAACAAAGGACTAGTACTGGTAAAAGATGTATCAAATCATTGAAGTCACTTTCCTACTTCTCAATAATGTGTATGTGTACGTTTTAAATCAGAACATATATTTAAACTATTCATATGAAAAAGTCATACCAACCCATAAGTCAAATATAGCTTTGAGACACAAGTTGGTAAGATTCATGTGTTTGCATCCTCTCTCTCTCTTTGTGATGCATTTTTATTTTATGATTAGTTATATTGTGGCAGTGGTTGTGTCTGCAAATTATAATTCCCATCCTAGTATGTTCTACTATGGAATACTAGGATACATGCATCCCCCTTAAAATTATTCAACTCTAAGTCCATTCTATATGTAGTGTTATTTTTTCATTTATTTATCATTGGTGAGTATGGCGCATTCGAAATCAATGATATTGATGTGTTTATTATCACTACGATGGCTTCCTTTAATCTTTCATATCAACATATGTATAAGATCCCTAAGAAGCCCCCATGCCTATTAGACATATATGGTCATGATTTGATTGGTTTATTGTTGAAGTCACCTTGGATAGTCAATGTGGTTGTGTATGCCCTTCCCATGCTCATAGTTGTAATAAACAAAGGCACTAGAATAGTAACCAGTCTCCCTAGTGATTCAACGAATGATTATACGGCCTTGTCGAATCTAAAGTTAAAAATTGCCCAAGGGGCCCAGTTCCTTATGAAGGATGAATGTGTTTTACCATCTAATGTAATCTATATAATTAGCACTCCAGATTTTGGGGACAACTCATCTAAAAAGGTGTGTGTTGATTTTAAGATCAAGAGACCAAATGACAAAGACAAACTTGCAAAGACAAAGATATTACTTATCCTATAGATTCACAGATGGACCACTGATAGTGGAGGAGTTCAAAGGGCTCAAAATTTCAAGAAGCAAGACCTCTAATCAGGAAAAAACTTTTGGAGATAGGCTGTAAGTTTTAACCCTGTATACAAATTACATACAAACTAATTCTAAAAACAAAAAATAAACAATGATGAGAGTATAAAACAAATACACAGAGATTTTCCCCTCGACCCCAAAACCGAGACTACGAGATTGATTTTTCATTATGTTCCTGTTAATGTTACAATATATATATATATATATATATGTAGAAGCATTCATAAACCCCAATCCATTAACCCTAAATTAGAACATAATCGTAGTTCCCTTGACTGGATCTACAAAATACCATGGGCATAAAACCATCATGTGCAAAACCAATGCACAAAACCATAGGTAGTCCCGCCCATCTAATACAAAGTCCAAAAAAAATTCTTGAGGTGTTGGCCGAGACCCTGTGTGAAGGTGATCTATTAACCAGGTAACAAATAGGGGACCAACATCGATGAAGGTGATCTATTAACCAGGTAACATGCAGTCTCCACTACCTCTACCCAGAATTCTTGTCCTAACTCGGCACCACTAAGCATGCTTCTTGCCTTTTCCATCAACGTCTTGTTCATTCTTTCTACAAATTCATTTTTCTAAGGTGTGTATAGAGTAGTCTTTTGTCGTGTTATACCACACTTCTTACAGAACTCTTCAAATTCCTTCTTGCAGAACTCTCCAAAATTATATGTCTTCATCACCTTTATCTTTTTCTCTGTCTGGTTTTCCACCAGGGCCTTAAATTATTTACACTTGTCAAAGAATTCATATCTCTTCCTGAGGAAATATATCCATGTATTCCTTGAGAATTCATCTATAAATTATACATAGTACATATACTTACCCAGTGATGGAACTGAAACAGGTCCAAACACATCACTTTGCACAAGCTCTAATATCCCTTTCACCCTCTTAGCACCAAAGGGGAAACTCACCCGATTTTTCTTCCCATATACACAATGTTCACAAAATAGAAATCCAGAGAGAAATTAGACATACCTTTTATCATACCATTACCATGAAGCGTTCGAAGCCCGTTCTCTCCAATATGTCCAAGCCTTTGACTCCATATCATGGTCTTTTCTCTAGAGACCACTAGATTTTCTACTCCATTTTCAGGAACCACATAACTGATACTCCATCAATAACAGTACTTCCTAGAAGCTTGTGTAGATCTCCAATCTGAATTCCTAACATCAATACCAATGCTCCCTGAACCATCTTGCAGGTACCTTTCTCAACATTGTTTTTACACCTGCATCATCCATCTCGATTACAAAAATAAATTTTTTTGCCAATGTAGGAATATGCAGAACACCCGGAAGTGTTCTAATCCTTCCACCTTGCAACTTCAGCTTGACTTTTCCACGTCTGATGATTCTAGCCTTTTTTTCATCCCCTAAGAATACATCATCACCATCATATTTCGCATACTCATAGAACCACTCCCTATGGGGAGTGAAGTGAAAGGATGCAGCTGAGTCAATCAACCATGCCTCATGGTCTACATGTGTACTTGAAGAAGAATCCAAGTACACATCCCCACCTTCATCTGAGGAGGTTTACGTCTCTGCAAAAGGAGAATCATTAGATTCCTTTCCTTTCACATGAGCTTTAGAACTACAACGCTTTTTGAAGTTCCATTCCTTTTTGCATTTCTAGCACACATTTACAAGTTTTCCTAAAGATTTAGATCTCCCACTTGAGGAATTACTTTTGTCTATGTTCTTGGACCATCCTCATATAGACAAGGCATCTCCATTCTGGCCCTCCATATTTTTTTGTCTCATCTCCTTCGACAACAAGGATGAGACTATATCATCAAAATTCATGGTAGTTGTATTGCTATTTATTGCAACAACTAGATTGTCCCACGAATTTGGTAGAGAACACAACAAACTCATGCACTTATCTTCATATAAAATACTAATATCAACAAATAACAACTGGCTTACCACAATATTAAAGGAATTCATATGCTCTGTCACTAATTCTCCATCCTTCATCCTTAGGTTATACAACTTTTTCCATAGGAACAATTTGTTCGCCATAGACTTAGATTGGTACAAAGTCCCTAACTTTTCCCACATATCCTTCGTCGTAGCTTCCCCTGATACATTCAACAATATTGAATCTGATATACACAACCATATTGTGCTCTTTGCTTTCTGATCCAACTTCGCCCAGTCTTCATCTAACATTGTCGTTAGTTTAGTATCGGGATCTACTGCAATCCGTTGATCTTTATCCACTAACAGATCCTTCATCTTGAGTTTCCACAACTCAAAACTCTGACCATTAAAATTTTTGATTGCTATCTTTCCACTACTCACCATCTTCTTTCACCGTAAGAACGAATCCTACATATTTCCCACTAAACATGGTCTACGACAAGCCCGAGAAAAAATCCTCAGTAGTAAAGGCGTCCCCTTGAAGTTGAAACAACTTTGATACCAAATGTTGGTTTTAACCATGTATAAAAATTACTTCTAGATGAATTCTAAAAATAAAAAATAAACAATGACGAGAATATAAAAACAAATACACATATATTTTCCCCTGGATCCCAAAATCGGGACTACAAGATTGATTTTTCATTATGTTCCTTTCAATGTTACAATACATAAATATAAATGTCGAAGCATTCATAAACCCCAATCCATTAACCCGGGATTAGAACATAATTGTAATTCCCTTGACCAGATCTACAAAATACCATGGGGAGAAAACCAGCATGCCCAAAACCATGTGCAAAACCCATGCACAAAAGCATAGCTAGGTCTACCCACCTAATATAGGGTCTGAAATCCCCCAACTGGGGGGCCGCGCACCCCCTGTGAACCCCCTATTGTGCATGAACCAACAAATAGAAGGGGATAAATCCCCCCCGTGAACCCCCCTCATGTGCAATTAGTCATGTAGAGAATATAACACACACCCCACAGGGGAGGTAGTTATGTATAGGAAGCCTGCGAAAAAAGGTAACATCTAGGTCAGGTGATGGATGTGTTTTTCCCTTACTGACCAATGGTACATAACATATGGTGAACCTGAGTGGAAAGAAAAGGAATCAAAGTTTTTGACCAAGATGGAGTTGTATTATGATGAGGTTGGGCATGCATTTGAGCATACATGTTGAAAATTGTAGTGAGAATGGGTTCCTTATTTTGTGACTTAATTAAAGGAGCCTCAACGAGTTTCTCCTTGAGTATGCGCAAGTTCCTATTAGTTAGGAGCTAATTCTGAAAAAGTAGGGTGAGTTCCTAAAATTCAGGAAGTGTTCATGAAGCAGTTAATTAATATGTCAAAGTGGAAGGTCAAATTATCAATATTCTAGTGAAAGTTAATTAAGCAAAATAACTTGTGGTCGAGTCTTAAGACATAGGATGAGTTGCATGAGTGGTTAACTCATGCTAAATCAAACAATCACAAAAGAAAACTCCTTAATTAGACACTCACCAAATTTCACCATTTGAATTGCTTTAAAAGGAGGAGTGAAGGCACATTGTTACTTGTTATTTTGGTGAGCATGAGTTGGTGATACCAAGCAATAGGAAGCACAAGTTTGTGCATGGAGATTGTGAGAGGAAGAGTGTGCAAGAGAAGCTTGTGCATAGGTTGGAATAGGGCAGCAGAGATTAGCAGTCTTATAAAGGTTTCAAGCTTAGATCAAGCAGGAAAGACAAGCGTGTCTTTCAGATTGAAACAATTGTATTTTGTAAGAAATCAATTGCTTAGTTTTTTCTATTATTAAAATTCTCATCAAGCATAGGGTTTTCCTAATTGGGTTCCCTAGACAATTCTATGTTTTTTGAATTGTGTGATTTTGCTTTTATTTTTGTTCATATTCCTCTGCATTTTGTAGAGAAATTATGTGTTTATGTGGGAATAAATTTTATTTCAGATTGCTCATATTCGCAAATCAAAATTTCATGGATTTTATACATGGTATCAAAGCAGAGAACATAATAAAGACCAATACAAGTTGAGAGAAACACATCATAGGAGAAGAAATTCTGAAGTGGACTAAGAATATTAAGTGTATGGATTGTTCATGGTAAATTTTCAAGCCCTAGATCAATCAAAGAGTTAACTGTGTGTGGGAAATTTTTGAGGTCCCGAGGAGAGTGACAATAGGGTTGATGTGTCACAGTGACAGGGAAAATTTGTGTGCCCTAGGAGTAGCATTCTAGAGTAGCCAAAATCTTGGCAAGTGTGCATTCCTTGAATTCCTTATGTATAGTGGTCATTGAAGGACTAATGAGTTGTTAGGAGGAAGAGTTGTGGAACCCTCTTTCAGTGGGTTTCAGATTGCAAAACCGCTCATAATGTTGAATTTCCACTATCTTGGGTCTAGGATAGAATCTTAGAATCTCTTACACTATCAAACCAATAATCTCAACAACTACTTTGCACAGTGGAAAATATAAAGCAGTAAATCACACATGCACAAGTATACACAATTTTAACAAAATATTGTACAATAATGTACAGCCCAATCTTTGTTATATTAAACCAATATGAATAATACAACAGCCTATGGTGTACAAGATACAATGAAAATCATGTTGCAACGTCTATGTCATATCTTGTCCTATTGGTACTTTGCTCTTGGTTTTCTCTCTATCTTCTCCTTAGTCCTTTAGAGGACAACACATAGAGTCTCCAGGAGGGCTGCCACCTAACACTACTGGAAGTCACTTCTTGATCTAAAAATGGGACACCAAAGGCTTCTTGTCATGCTTACAAGAACCTCTCCCACTTTCAAAGCTTATATATTTCCAAGACATTATGATTAACCAATTACGGAATTAAAAATGCTTGAAATAGGTGTATGCTTTTAGTTTGCCTTTAACTGTTAAGTGCTTTAAATTATGTTGCTTATGATGATATTTAAATACATGTGACAGTAATTAAAGTAGCAAATAAACAAACACACATAACAGCAATATATATGGAGTTCGCCCAAACCTCTTGGGCTTCATCTCCTTGAGCTCTAGTCAACACAACTAGGCTCTCTAGGATTATGGCATCAATTATTTTACAAGCTCCACACTAAACTCCATCAGTTTACATAGAAACAATGGGCTTAGAATACCATCTTATCCTGCTAGTTGTCCTCACTCTGCAGACAGATCTAGGCTTCTCTAGACTTAACTTCTTCAGTCAATGCTATGATCTTCTTGAGCTTCTGGCTTCTCTAACTCCCTTAGAATCCTCTTAACTATCTCTGGAACTCCTTCTTGAGTCTTCAGCACACTCTGGACGCCAACAACAACTTGATCATTTGATCTCTTTGTTGTTTTGCAGCTTCATTACAGCTCCATGGCTCTTAGAAGTCTGTTGTGAGCTCTTTGGCTCTAGCTCTGGCTCTGGCTCTCACAAGCTTCTGGGTTCGCCCTGTTTAGTCAATTTAGTATTTCCTAAATTTCTACATTAATTATCAATCTGGGAGTCGTAAACTGATGAAGTGTGGCGCACTATATGTGCAAGACAACCTCTTTCTTACTTTTTATTGTTTTCAATTTTATTTTCTTTTTCGGGGTTTTATCTTTGTTTGTCTCCTAATGCGAATGGAAATCCTATCCCTAAGTTTTAAGAATACTTTAGAAGGCAAGTATGGATATAGATTTTAAGGCAAGTATGGATATAGATTTTAAGGCAATTATGTCCTTTATGATAACTTCCAGAGCTTAACACTTCAGAGGATCTCAAAACATACTAGTGGTGAAATTAGTACTTGAACAAGAATGTAAATGTGAAACTATTCAAATCAAACAAATGATGAACTACTGATCATGAAATCACTATCTCTGCTACTCATCTAAATACATAAATAAAAGTTAAGCTATTGCACTCAATAAATCAAAAACTACAAACTAATAAAAGTAAAATCAATTCACTTCACTTATAGTCCGATAGCTCACCAAGTAAATTTTCGGGGTTCAGCCATGGCTCTGGAGATAACGTCAATAACAGGAGGAATTGATATCTAAATTACCTACTTGAAAATGAAAATAAAATCAAGTCACTTCACTTATAGTCCGATAGCTCGCCAAGTAGCTTTTCGGGGTTAAGCCATGGCTCTGGAGATAACGTCAATAACATGAAGAACCTAATATCTAATTGCAAAAAAAAAAAAAAAAAGTAAAATCAAATCACTTCAATCATAATCCGATAGCTCGCCAAGTAACTTTTCGGGGTTAAGCCATGGCTCTGGAGATAACGTCAAATGTCATGAAGAACCTGATATCTAATTGCAGAAATGAAAGTAAAATCAAATCACCTCACTCATAATCTGATAGCTCGCCAAGTAGCTTTTCGGGGTTAAGCCATGGCTCTGGAGATAACATTATATGACATGAAGAATTTGGTATCTAAACTAACTAACAACAGCAAATGAATAAGACTGAAATCAAAACGTAACTGAAATTGAAAAGCTAAGAAAAACAAAGTCAGCAGAGAGGCCAATCTCATGTCACTATTTATTGCAAAAATTGTATGAAAACACACAGGCCTAGCCTATCCTAAAACACACTGATCAGTGTTAGCAAAAATATACAATGCTTGGAAAATCATGTACAGGAATGAAACATTACACCATAACTAAAATATGAAATATACACAAGTGAACAAACTATGAAATATCTACAATAGAAATAAGACAACACATAAAAACTTTACAGAAATAAAGAAACAAAACCTCGACCAGCAGGGGCCCTCTGCACGACCTTGGTTAACATGCTATCAGTCTGAAATTATGCTCACACAATCATATAAAACAGAGTCTTGTTATATTGCAAAACAGAGGAAGGATCCTCTAGTTACAACAGTAGGATCAATGTCACGGCATAGTACATGAACTAACAGCAAGACTATATATAAAAACTAGCTACATTAGTTTGCAAACGCGTTATTTATAAAGGAAATTACATAACTGTTTCCCTATGAAACACCTTCAGCAGAGGACACGTAAAAAGAGAGAAACCGTGAGCTTAGTGTATTGGTTGCCATGATCATTCAATCTACCAAAAGGTGGTTGTTGGATTTGCGTCGTGGAGGTAGTCTACAGCTGTCAAAATGAATCCATGGATCTAGGAACGATCTCAGGCCCTTCACGTGTTGAAAACAGAGACCTGTTTGCTGTAGAAATCCTTGTTTGACCATTGTTTGACCAAGGCTTTCCTCTATGAATTTGGCTGAACCAATAGGACTTGGTCCATGTCCAGATCATTCCTGAACTACCCACGTGCCTCGTTTTGTTTGCTGACACCTATAACCTAGAGATCAATAAAAACAATTGCGGAATCTTGAGTCAGCTACAGAAAGTGGCTACATTCCGCGGCTGATGAGAAAAATCTAAGTCAAATAGAAAACACAAAAATATATTTAGAAAACCACTTAAATGCACTTTTAGAATCAATATGTAATGATCTTTGATAGCTTATGAGGCACTGGTGAGGGGAAAAAGGTCTAGGAAAGTGTTTAGAAGAGATGCAGTTTCAAGGCTCAACACGCCCGACCTCCAAGTGACCCTCTGTCAGTTCTTCTCTCAGTGTTATCTCTCAACCTCTGCGCGCATTCTCAACAAGCTTCTGCAATTGTGTGCTCTGTGCATTTGTAACATGTCAGTTATAGTCCTCCACCATGGAAAACGCGATTGTTCACCATAAGAATTCGTTTACAATGGAAAGGAATCATCGGCATGGGGAAACCCCATCATTTTTCCTTCCTCTGGCCATGACAGCCAGATAATGGAAATACATAGGAAATGCATGAAAAACCCATCATGGGAATTTAACCGGACTTCAAAATGCATTCAATCGCACCTATATCCCTCTCGGGTCCGTCTTATCATCGCAAATTGTGATCACACAGGAGGGAGTTCAAAAAAACCTAAATACAAAGGAATACATAGAAAATCTAAAAACCCAGACTTCACATATTCTAGAATCGCATCTCTAAACCCATCGAGTCTGCCATTCTATCGCAAATTGCAATCACATGGCGTATTGGCCAAAACCCAGATACACAGGAAATACAAAGAAAATCTGAATAAACCGGATTTCAAATATTATGAAATCGCATCCACAATCCCTATCGAGTCTGCCTTCTATCAGCATATCACTATCGCAAAGCGCATGGTGCATTAGCCTTTGTGTCAAGGATCAACGATCGCCGATTTCCAATCAAATCTGGATCGTTGATCTAACTCCTCGATCGAACGGTTGATATCGCATCTCGCTATTGGCATATCACATTAGTAATGGCCCGGGGGTTCTTTCCTTTGGTCATGCCGATCGCCGATCAGATCCTGACCATTAATCCGCAACTGCTAATCTGATGGCTGACAATCCATTTCAGGCGCATAACTTACATGGGGATTAACCACCCGAAAAAGTGGTTTCCTCTCTCCTCCATTGTGCCAAGCATCAGTCAATGTATGGAATCGGGCGGAGCCCGTCTAATACCGCTTACTGCTTGAAGCCCACCCAAAATACCATTTATGGCATTCCTTTCGGAATTCAAAAGTTTTAGTCGATGTTCTATAAATTCTTCGGGTGCGTCTGACTGCTACTTCCCACATGCTTTATCCGAATTTTAATTCGAAATATGCTTTATAAAGGTTTTGCGCTTAACAAGGATCATAAGGATAATAGTAACCCTTTAAGCCACATTTAATAAGAAATGCCTCCTTTTCTAAGGTTAAGGGGCAAACTTCTTTTTGCGATAACTTCTTCATCCGAAGTTTGTTTTGGCCCATTTAAATTGTGTTAGATTCATAATGAAACGATCTACACAATAAGACTATTTCCAAGAGCATCCCTTGACTTTCATCTTCCTCTGTGAGGAACACTTTAGACTTAGAAGTCTATTCTAGATCCATTTTGGATCACTTCAACTCGTATTTTCAACTTATCTCTGTATGGGTTTACTCAAATTTTAAGTGGAAACACTCATTGGATGCATAATTTGATTCCTAATCCAAGGAGTACCCATGTTGCATACTTTTGATGGACCCTGCTACAGGAAAAATTAGAAATACATGAAAAATGTGATTGCAATCACGTTTTTTCATTTATTTATCCTTTTCGGGTGGTAGGGCCTATCAAAAGTATGCAACAAGGTTACTCCTTGGATGAGGAATTAAATTTTGCATCCAATGAGTAGTCCCACTTGAAGTTTGAGTAAAAACTTAGGAAGATAAGTTGAAAAAGTAGTTTTATTATTTTATTATTTTTTAATCTTTGTACATTTTTACTCCAAAAATGGTGAATCATCCCCCATGGTTGACATCATCATCTTGAATCCTATTGGTTCTTATAAAGTTTATTTTGGTTATACATTTTTCTTAGGAGGTTCATTTTAGACCTCAAAAATCCCCTAATGTGTTGCACATTAGGCTTTAAACTTCACCCTCACATCAGCTGTCACACCTCCTTTAGAAATGCTAGTCACGAGCTACTTTGGGTAGCCAACATGTTTCCCTCCACCAATCCAATGGCTCCCAAATATTCACTATAAGTTCTACTCCTAGTTGAGGTCTCCAACTGCCCAATTTCACCTCAACACAAGGCACTTACAAGTTTCTCATAGAACCGATACAAAGTTGGTCAATACCATGACCCAAAATAAGGAAAACTCCAACTTCAAGTTTGTTATACTACTGTTGTCATTTATTTTTCCTTGTTAGGGCGCATGTCACATTGCAACAACCCTAAAACATCCACTCACAGTCCCTCAAAAAATTTCATCTTCACCATGGAAGAATGCCCTCCTTATGTGTTATTGTTCTAGGCATAAACCAGCCTCAAAATAGCCCTACGTAGGCACTTTTTTGTGGTGGTATGGCTTGTGGCCTACCACAACTACCTTCATGTACCCATGACCTATATAAACAGAGGTACCTTACCTTAATTTTTCCATAATAGATCTTTGTCTTCTCTCTCCTAACTCATCCTTCCTGTAGGCTAATATAACCCTCCACATAGCCATAAAAAGGATCCCAAATAGACCTTATCCTCCTCATTGGTCTGCCTCTTCTCCTGTGGCCAAACTGAGGTTACTTTCTCCTTCAATGAATTTCTTTCTCCTCTTCTATGTTTCCCTTGTGTTGCACAAGATGGATGCCTCAAATGACCCTAATTCACCTTGTATTTATACCAAATACAAGGGTTTCCTCCAAAGTTCAATTAGTGCTTGTATAACTATCACATGGCTTATTAACATCAAGCCGAACTAGACTCCTCATGTGCAAACCCAACCATATACTTAAAAAATTCATATATCATTTCCTACAACTCGAAATCGGATGATTTTTTTTGCATCGAATTCGTCTTGACAAGAGATATCATCCTCATCCATCACATGTCAAAATGGGTCCATTTTTTTGGCCCAAATAACAATGGGTACAAAACCCTAACCTTGGGTTCCAAGCCCACAAGTGAATCTTGTGGCACTTTTCCCTCCAAACCCTGAACCCTAGGGCCTGGAGTACCTCGCAAGCTACTAAAAAATCAACAGATAAGATGGAAAATCCTGAAGACCCAATGAGAAGACTTCTTAGTGGAGCTAGAGGCATTCTAGTGGGTAGATCAGTGAGCTAAAGTTCAGTGACACAAAAGGAGTTTTGATCATTAATAGTGGAAAATTGTGGGCTCACAAAGCACGGTGGCAAATAATATGTCTTCAAAGCAGGTTCTATAGAAGAAAGCAAGGAAGCCTTCTAGTTTAGAGGGAGCAGCTACAGTAGTGGAGAACTTGGTAGAGTTGGAGACAAATCTAGGTGGAAAAGGTTCTTCCAGGAACACCTTCCTCTCTAAGAAGGAGTATTGAAAATTGTAGCGAGAATGGGCTCCTTGTTTTTATGCCTTGATTCAAGGAGCCTCAATGAGTTTATCCTTGAGCATGCATGAGTTCATATGAGTTAGGATCTAATTCCTAAAAAGTAGGATGAGTTCCTAATATTTATGGTGAATTCCTAAAATTTAAGAAGTGTTCATGAAGAAGTTAACTGATGTGTCAAAGTGGAAGACCGAGTTATCAATCTTCTAGTGTGATTTAATTGAGGAAAATAACAAGTGGTTGAGTCTCAAGAGATAGGATGAGTTGCATGAGTAGTTCTAGTGTGATTTAAATGAGGAAAATAACAAGTGGTTGAGTCTCAAGAGATAGGACGACTTTCATGAGTAGTTAACTCATGCTAACTCAAACAATCACAAAAGAAAACTCATTAATTAGAAACTCACCAAATTTGGCCATTTGAATTGCTTTAAATGGAGGAGCGAAGGCACATTATTACACATTGTTTTGGTGAGCACGAGTTGGTGATACCAAGTAAAAGGAAGCACGGTTTTTTGCATGGAACTTGTGAGAGGAAGAGTGTGCAAGAGAAGCTTGTGCATAGGTTGGTAGAGGGAAGTAGAGATCAGAAGCCTTGCAAATTTTTCAAGCATAGATCAAGCAGGAAAGACAAGTGTGTCTTTCAAATTGAAACATTTGTATTGTAATAGATCAATTGCTCAGCTTTTGCTATAAATAAAATTCTCATCAAGCATAGGGTTTTCCCAATTGGATTCCCTAGACAACTATGTGTTTTTGAAATGTGTGATTATGCCTTTATTTTTGTTCCTATTTCACTGCATCTACTAAAGAAATTTTGTGTTTATGTGAGAGAAATTTTATTTCAGATTCCTCACATTAGTAGATCATAATTCCATGGATTTTCTATAATACATTAAGTTGTCTTAATCAATGGGCTTATTCTATATCATTTGGCCTTGGAACAAGAATTTAATGGGATGGAAAATTTATCATTGAGTCATTATCAAATTCCACAATAGATATGGCCTATTACAACTTCCCACGTTTTTCAAAATGGGGACATTATTGTAGGAAAGTTTCTCTAATCAAGCCATCGAAAATGACATCTTAGGTTTGGGATTATATATTCCTTGAGGGACACATAATCGTAAATTCCCTCATATCTCTTGAAACACATGAAGAAAGAGTTTGAATATTGGTATCTTTTTAATTTGCGAGTATCTAGCAAGAATTTAATTTAGAACCATATAATATTTTGTATTTATAATAACATTTCCATATTCCCTAAGGATAAATAGCCTAGTTCATTTAGATGCAATGGGCACTTTATGTTGAATTTGAAAGAAAAAAATGTCAAAGTCTATAAGAAATTTCAAAACATCACACGAGGCAATAGAAGACTTCTCTTAGATGCCACTCAATTTTCTTTGGTTGATGCACGAGATGGCATGGATGGTGCTAATTTTGTTTATGAGACTGACAATGTTGTGATTCTTTGTGTGATAAATGAGATTGCATGGATGGAGGATATTTTGGTTGCAGACTCATCCTTAAATAAAGGCCCTCCTTCAACTTTTGCAGATCGGGTAGTTTCTAATGAAATAAACACTATATTCAAGTTGACTAAACACAACTACAATTCAATGATGTTCAGGTAGGCTTTGAAGATGGGTTTATATGAACTTCAGGCAGCTCGAGACAAGTATAGATTGTCTTGTGCTTTAAGGGGCATAAATATGTACTTACTATGGAGATTCATGGATGTCCAAACATGGTTAATCACTCTGATATGCCCTGATTATGAAAAACATGTTTCGAAAGTGGTTTTGAAGAAGGATGAATTTGTATTCAAATGAGGGTGGCCAACTGTAGATCTCCCTTATCTTAACCTTTCGTGAGCCAATAAATATCTATAATATACAATTGTTTCCATGTGGAAGCCTATTTAGAAGCAAAAAAATTCTCCAAAGAAGTCTAAGAAAGGTCAAACAAACGTTGTAACAATAGTTGAAGAGAAAAATCCAACTATAGGATTACTAGAATATGTTGCAGAAAATTATGAACTTTGGAAAGAAGAATGCATGAATATTCTCTAAGCAAAGTTTGATAAGGGTTGTTGATCTTACCTAGGCATATCAACTACTTTGAAGGACAATCCTATTAAACAACTTGTTGATTGTAAAATAATTCTTAAACAACGCATGTCATTTTTTAGGTTCAAAAGGAAGAAACACTTGTTGTTGGGCCTAAACGCCTAGTTGTAAGAAAATGTTGACTTAATCAAAAGGAAAATAGGACTTAAAAATTTGGAGATAATCAAAGAATAAAATAAATTAAGAAACATTTTTATGACTAAATAATAATTAAATATACTTTAGTGCATGAGTACCTGAATGAGCTCCTATTTTTTCGAGAATAATTTCGTGGAGTAGTTTACTATTAGAGAAAAGCTCCCTTTATCCTATGAAGCATCAACAAATTCAACATTGACTTTTTTATTGCTCTGTTGGATCGAGGGAGGTTTGTTCCAATATTATATGAATCCTAATCTATTCTTTACTGAATAGGGCCAACCATGTCAAGGTGGAATCTCTTATGGGGTGGTGGGGGGAGGGAGGATTTTGGGAAATAATGTGATTTATAGTTACTAAATATGTGTTTTAAATCTATAACTTGATTCAACAACCTAGAAAACCTTAGGTCATTCATAACTACTAGGTTATACAACTCAAACTTACGATTCTAAAAGATCGTAAAAGAGAAAAATCATTTATTAGTTAGACTACACTATTATAGAATTAGAGAAAACTGTAGGGGGGATTTTGGGTCACTTTTGGGAAAGAATTTGATTTCTTGTTACTAAAAATGTGTTTTGAATCTATAACTGGATTCAACAACTTAGAAAACCTAAGGGCATTTAGATTTAGTAGGTTACACGACTCAAACTTACGATTCTAAAATATCTTTACCAAATTTTGGGAAAAAATTACCATAAAAGAGAAAAAACATCTATTAGTTAGACTACAACATAATAGAAATAGTTATTACTATATATCATTTTTTGATATAATTAATCATATAAAATATTTGTGACTCCATTAGGTTATATCCATATAATAATGATAATAATAATAATAATAATAATTTTTTAAGGACTTGTCCAAACAAACACCAAATTAGTGTATGAGACTCCTTTGTTTGTGGGACAAGGGACCAAAGTACTAGGAATTTGATTGTGAATTCTACACGTGTGTACATACTCTACTCCCTATGTATTTGAACATGTGACCTTTTACGAGGAATATGTTATATAATTATTTGCAATATATTAACTTTGTTAATTGAGAATGTGAAATGTTTGTAATATCATTATGACCTGAATTAATTTGACATTTATTTTCAAAAGTATTCTACATTTAGTATTTAAAAAATCATTATCAAATGATATTTACCAAAATCTTGTTCAAAGCAAAATTTATATGCAATTTGTTATTGTAAAATAAGAATATCTATACATGATAATCTTTTATTGTACATTTCCAAATTAACATTATAATTAATTTAGTATTTTAAAATTCTATTAGTTCTGACATTTCAACCAATAGATCATATTTATTTATATAATATTCCTTAGATATCCAAATTTACTCTAACAATAATATAACTCTAAGAAAAATTCATATGAAATTTCGCAAATAAAATGATAAATAAACTTTTATATATTTTAAGTTATTTTGTGTTTTTTTAGTTTATTTTTATAGCTAAGTTAAGACTATATTAACTATTACTATAATTTTAATATAGTTTATTTTTATAGTTAAGTTAAAAATAAATTAACTATTAACTATAATTAATATGAATGATTTATTTTTAAAAAGTAGTTATGTGGTATTATTCAAACATACAGAGAACATTGAGACAAGAGCATGGTAGATCTACAAATAAATAATACAAAACCTAACTCTAGATGATCCAGTTGGCAAGCATGACGCATGTTGATAACAAGTGCGACAACCACCTCAAGTGGCATGGGTGGATTAGAAACGTCAAGAAGGCGAAAAAAATTTATATAAACCAACAGTTCATCATTTTAACCTGTATTTGGATGTTGGATATGGGAGAGGGGATCAAAGGGATTAAGGTAGCAGAGTATGCACATATCGTCTCCATGTGCAAGCACGCTGGTGTTGGCTCGAATAGAGTAAGAGGCATTGATGGAGTGTGGTTTATGGTTTCAGAGGGTCTGGTCTTTGTGTGGGTGAGAACGGTTTGGGATCTGGAGGATAGGAGCGATGAATGTGTTACAATGAATATTGTCATTGAATTCTGCATACAAGTGAATTTGCTTGGCCTGGAAATTTATTGGGGTTCTAGTGCTCAAATTCTGGTTGGTTATTTTCTTTGACTTTCCTTTTTTCATTGGTGGTCCATATTCACCTTGCAGAGTTGAAATCCATCGGTCTATCGCTGAAGTGGAGATGAGGTCGCTCTGACTCACCTAGCAGGTGATTAGAGAAACCCAAGTCAGAGAGCTAGGAGGGTTGTGGGCTTATTGTTCCCATTTTAATGTGCTCATGGGGTGAATTAGAAAGAGGAGACTCAATTTTGTGGCCAAGAACTGCCTATATCCTGTATGGTTGTAAAGTTGGTGTGGCCCCTCCTTTGGGCAGGTCCCGAGGGTTGAATGGGTCAATGACACAACACTTAAAATGACTTTCCATCATGTTGTGGAAGAGGGGGAGGGCTCAATGTGGAGTTTGCCACTACAGGCAACTTTGGGACCAGGTGGCATGAGCAGACTGAGAAGAGGAGGGTGGAATTATGGAGGAAAAGGTTTCCCAAGGATGAACCGTGTCACCAAGGAGCGTGGTGCAGTCACCAATGTTGCAAACAATTGTTGAATAATTGTGTGGTATCCATGCAAGCATAGGAATATCTGAGAGAAAAGATATAGTGACAGGAAGGAGGTAATTTCTTATATAAATTATTTGCAGCTCTCTCAATGTGAAATCTTAGAATGCCTAACTTCATTTTGTCGTAGCCAACGCAAGTCTGACAAAAGGCTAGATGAAATTAAAGCAAGGCTGACACATATTCATTTTCATGTTTACGAAAGGGGCACAGTCAGCTTGTGGCCCCTGGAAATGGTCATATGTTGATTCCTCCAAACCAGTATGGTTGTTGTTGGTAGTTTTTATGTTTTGGCTATATTTTGGTTATAGGACTGGTATGTCTTTGGGCCTCATGCAAAAATAGTATCTACGTTTCCAGATTTTTCACTGCTCTCTTGGTCAAAAAAATAGGTCGAAGTGAGGACGAGATAGCAATGAAATTTTGGCATAGATGTAATTAATTTTTGATGAATTAATATAAGCACTTAGATTGAAAAAAAAAACATACAGAGAACTTATATTTGACTCTCATAATATGTAGTTGATATGAATGCATCATCTATTGAATTATTATAGTGTTATTGCCAATATATCACCTATATAATAAAAAATTATGTGACTGGTATTAAAATCTCCAACCTATCAATTTCATGTTTCAATAGGGTGTTGTCTATCGAGGCCAAAATTTTGCCTTGACGGTGAAATTTTTGCCAGAATCCAACCATAATTTTTTCAAAAAAAATAAATTTTGGTAGTGTTTGAATCACATTCTTGATAATAGAAATCGATTCAGTACCATCAAGAACCCCTGGGGCACCCAAAATCTTGAAGCTTGATTTCCAAATATTCTTGCCGAATTTTTTCAATATTTTGTTGGAATTTCCATGTATTTCTAGGCAAAATTGTGGCCTCATTAGACTATGGTTTCCAATAGTATTAAAATCTCCAATCTGTCGATTTCATATTTCATTTTTGAAGGGACCTTTCATAATGGTTGATACCCATTTGGTGGTTGCATTTACGCTCCTAAGATGCAGGTGCGGTATTATGAAGCTATTGTAATATTTAGTTATTTGAGATATTTAATTACAATAAATATGTTTAAGGATCAAAGCTCAAAATCTTGTTGATGTTCCCACCACCCATGTTGTTTGTTGATTGAACCAACTTCACTAAAGTGGAAGGCTCATCTTCTTTGTTTCCTTGCCTACAATTTGAAGAGTGGATTCACTAGCACTAATAGTAAGTATCGCCTAAATGTTCACAAAGCCCTGCCTCCATTCTTTCTTGATCTGCACTTTTTGTTTGCAAATGTTGTAGTTAAATCAAAAAGTAATATTACAATCCAAGCTTTCCAACACTCCTTCCCATCATGAGGTTTGGAGAACCTAGTGGGAAAAAATGGTTTTCCAATCGCTAGGAAGATGGTGCCATGGTGGGTAGGAAAAAATTGTGTTTCACCCTACAACTACCCAAGTTGATTACGTCTAACTATATTATATAAATTGAAGTGTGATTACAATAGATGTCATGTTGGGAAGTGTCATTTTTCAAAGGTTTTGTAGCCATAGATTGGGAAAATAACTCAGAGAAAAGAAAAAAAACTACCACGAATAAGAAGACACAAAAAATGGAAGACGTAGCCTAGAGAGCATAGAACAAAGAACAAGGGAGGATAGACCCAGGGTGAGGAAAAGAGAACAAAGAGAACCGTTATAGATGAGAAAGTGCGTAGGAGTTCAATGTGGAGACGTGCACACAAGGAGGCACTTCTATTTGTTATGGGGTTCCCAAGGGAATTGTCTTACTTTCTGGTTGAAAAATAAGGGACAATAGGAGTTTCTTCAGATCAAGGTAAACCTTGGAACACTCAGGGGGTTGGAGGGTGGAGATGGATTTTATCTAGAACCCCTTAATAGCCTGGGTTGAGGTTTAGATATTCGATTCTTGGAAAGAATTTTTGGGTCTCCTTTGCTTGTTGACCGGTACACAGTGGGTTTTGCATTCCCTTAGTGGGCGGAACAACCATGATTTAGGGTGGAGGTGAAGCCTTTAGATGCCCTGAGTTTTCTAGTTATTGAACAATTGAAGGGTGGAGGAAATAGACCTATCGATTCCCTTTGAAATTGTGGACTGCTATGTGGTTAGTCGATGGAGGCGGGAGATCCTTTGGAGTCCTTGTTTCAACCCGTATTTGGTACAAAATCCCTTGAGCAAGCCATCTGAGTCTCTAGAATCTGACTCGAGGGTGATAGCTCCAAGTGAGGATTGGTTGCTGCTATTTACAATTGGGTGCAGCTTCATAGTCCCTAACTCGGTTGCCTAAAAACTCACAAGATAAGTACTCGCGTGTATCATTTACATGATAATGATTCTATGTTTCATTTCTGGTTGAAATGGTATTGTTATGCATAAGGAAAATACATGATTATATGTTGCATTTATGGTTTAAATGGTATCGCTATGCATAAGTAAAACACATGAATATAATCTTATTGTTAATAGTAACTAATGGATCATAAAAAATATAAAGGCATTGGAATGATCCATACCAGGCTTGATTTGATTACAGAAATATTTAGAAGAGGACTTCTTCTTATTACAATATGATGTTACCTTTATGGTAGTCTGCATTGGCATGGTTAATGTTATAAAGTGATAATGTTGAGGATTTTCACCTCCCTTATTCATACTAACTTGTGATTTACATGAGGGGCATCTATAGCCTACTACAATGTGTGCCCTGATGATGGGCATACACATTCAGCATAACTATGACTTGATTCATGGATTTATGAGCTCTTGTAAACAGGGAATGACCTTATAGGATGAGTTGACCTGATTTTTTCATCCTTTCATTCTCAACAAAATGCATCCTTGTTCTATTTTATTTAATGTTGAATATCCTCATATTGGACAACACAGTTTGTGCCATATCGTAGTGATGATATAGTGTGGAAACTTCTTGCTTGAGTGGCTGGTGATAACCATGGTGTTCCAAGGAATGTTACTTTGTGTAGAGAAATAAACCTTTGTCCCCTGCTAATATCCAAATGTCATAGATATTCTTGATGAGCACCGCAACGTCGCTAGCCACGTTGTTGCAAGCACTACGGTGCACCTTGGTTTGTAGATCTTTGAGGAGAACTAATCTCTTGGTAACCTTGTTAGTACCTTATGAAACCCATGGATCCCAAAGGAAGAAACATGTGGTAAGGTCAAGAGGGATAGCACTGGTGGGTGCCTTAGCAACCTCTAATGGCCATGGCGGAACACTAGTGAAATTCTAGAACCCTTGCAGCCAGGCAAAGAAGAGACACCTTGATGAATGGCACATAGTGATGGAAGGGAGGAAACTCTTATGCAAAACATCCATATTCAATACCAGGCATGTTTCTCAAGCCATGGAAAAAGGCTCCTTAGTTTGGGCCATGGAAAAGTTCTGTTGGGAACAATGTGGTTATGACCTCGGGCTTAGACTTATCCTTATAGAGAAGGTTGCAAACTTATTACACGGGTACCAAGACCATACCCTTTAACATTTTTTAGAGAATGGACACGACTACGAAAGCTAAAGATGAATATGTGGAGGCGAGGGGGATGACTACACGTCACAAGTAGGGCATTGTCTACCAAGGTGGAAAATTTTCCCGGATGGCAAAAACTCGTCGGAATCCGAATGTTTTTTTTTCTCAAAAAATATGACAATATGAGGTTTTTCCAGGAGATTTGAAGCCTATTTAGACTATGTGCACAAGAGGTGGGTACGAACCATAGTTGCGCCACCTTTTAATAAATTGGTTAATCGAAATAAACATTAATAGGAAGAGGTGATTACCCCCTATATAATATATATATATTATATTATATATAGATATATATTTATATATATATATATATAAAGTATGATGTAAATAAATCGAGGATGAATAAATAGTAGTAATAGTTGGGTATTTGATTGCAATTGTTAAGAAGAAAAGGAAAAAATCACTTTGGTGTGCTAATAGAAAAGAAGTTGAGCTAGAGGAAGATCAACATGGGAGTATTATAGTAGATGGACAACATGCATGCGTTAAGGGCAAACCTACCAGAACATTATCCTATAGGAAAATTTGAAAAGGGTTGTGGGAATTATATACTTGGGATTCAAATACACCAAGCATGGAAGACTCCAACATGTGAAGGTTTAGGAATTTTGAGCGAGGCCAGAATCACATCATGAGGACCATGTGTAAAAGAGCATCCCCGATATGGTAGTGATTGTTGAAATTAAAGAAAGAAGCTAAATAATTTATCAAATTTAAATTCAGTTGCAGGAGGGAGCACACGATTTGTCACATTGAACCATTAAAAATTGGGACAAGGAGCTAAACCTAGTTAATACTAAGGTAAAGGGAATAAAACAAGCTAGAACTAATTGGGATGAAAGGAAGACATGGATGAACCATCATATCAAACTGATCTGAAGGAAGATTGTTATCATAATTGTGCACAAATGCTTTGGATCAAAAAATCATGATGTGGGGATCAATTTCATGTTCGACTATGAGAAGGAAGCAGGAAGCATGCAATGTTATAAAATATGACCCAAGGGACTTATGGAGAACAAAGAAATGGTTGAGAGGAATTCTTAGGATAAAAAAAGAATAGAGGGAATAAGAATTATTCAGGAGTGAAGGAAGGACTACGCAAGAGTGGTGCTAAAATGAAGAATTACAAGGGAGCTCACAAAGGGAGCTAAAGGGAGAATGAGAAGGATTAAGGAAATGGAAAGAGGAATTTCCCATGGAATTAACAATAACAATAGGATGTGACTGTGGAAAAGGAGACTATGTCACAAAAGCTTGGATGACGGAAATAGGAATGGGAGGTATGGATCAAGGAGGGTGGTTAAGTTATATAGGGAGGTCCAGATATAGGAGGGTCACCACCACTCACAGAGATGATTTTCACGTAAATATATCATCACACCAGTTAATTTACCCCAAATCCTTTAAAGGATGGCTTTGCAAGTCCATATGGAGGAAGGGTGTCAGGATAGCCTCCACCAAGAGGGTTGTAGCAATAGGATGGGGTTTTGCCTTGGTGCATCATGACATTTCATGGGGTTACACAAGACAAAACCCCCACTTGGGAAAGTGGTGAAGACAGAGACTTGATTGATGAATAAAACAACCAAGTTAAGGTATTCCCTTCCCTTGTCAACAAAGAGTGTGGGTACGGCTGCAAGAAGGTGATAAATATGAGGGACAAACATAGAGCTTGGCCCTCGAGCAATAGCTGTGGCAAGGATTTTTTTTCTGAGAGCCTCGTTTTCATAAGGGAATAAGTGGCACTCCCCTCCTAGCCCATTAGAGGAGCTCAGGATGAATGGCTTCCCTACTCACACATATAGCAATTGTATCAGAAGCATAACTGTATAGTTATGTCTATTTGTATGTATGGATTTCATGTTATCAATTCTAATCGTGTTTGTACATGACACATATTTTAATGGTGGGTGAGCCTATTGGTCTGATGGATGTACTCATTGCATAGCGCCTTTTTCATTGATGATAATATGAACTAATGGATGAAAGGGTTAACCCATATGTTTTGTATCGATGTCTAAATGCCTAATATTGTATATTTATATTAATTTTTTGCACGTTAAAGGATTTTATAATAGTTATGAACATTTGTATCCACACTTAATGGTCTCAATATCATGATTTTTATGTCATGTGGGATTTATTTATGCCAACTAGTTTGTTATTGTATTGAATAAATATCAATGTGCTTAATGGGTTAAATGATTGTAAGGCAATCAGGGATAATAGATTATATCATCTCTCTGTAGGAGGGAATAGTCTTGCCAGGTGAGTGTTGGTATAACATCTAATATTCGAAAGTGTAAATTATTAGGACTTCCCCTGAGTTGTTGATCTCAACTTATGTATTGTCTGGTTAGCCGAAAGGTTAAAAGCCTTGTGTGGTACGTAGTACTAGAGTGATGTTCAAGGGTTTGTCAGTGGGAGTTTAGCATTGCAGGTCATTAGACAGTCCTGTTAGACTACAGAAACTTGGTTCCAACAGTCACCCGTTAGCATCTCAGATGAGACTTCACTCATTTCGTGGTTGTTCTTGAAAGGGTCAATGCTAAGCAGATTTTTGTTGGCCACTGCTTAGCAAATCCTAGCGGTAGTAAATTATTTTTTTTTCTTTTTTGAATATGTGTTTATTGTCTCAAAAATTATATGTAAGGAATTTGGTCCCTCTCCCAATTTTTATTAATATAAATGCTACTCTCTATTTTGTTGAAAAAAAAAAAATCAGACCATATCTAATGAAAAACCAAAATAATTTACAAACTAAATTATGATAGGTAAAAAATTTATAACTCTAAAGAAACATGAAGATCATGATGGATAAAGATAACATAAATAAATATACAAAAACTTCTAAGAGGATCCCATGACTTTTCAATGAAGGCTAAAAATGGAACTCCATGACATCATATTTCTAATCGAAGACCAAACTAAAAATAGAATTCCATAACATCAGATTTTAAACCATGGCCATGTTATTTATACATCAATACTTGTTATAACAATGGGGTCAGGCATGACTTATACACATATTTGGTGGAAGAAATAAATTTTACTATCAATTACTTTTTGCATAAGAGGCGGGTACTAAGTAGCAATGTTGGATTACACTTGTTTGTTTTTCAACATTACTTTTCAAAAAATGTGCTCCAATATAAATTAATCATACATATAATGCTTTATTATAGGAAACCATATATAAAATAAAATTTATAAAGTGCAATGATAATAATAATATTTTAATCTTTTTCAGAAACACTTTTAACAAGAAAATGTTACAACATGTAGATTAAATTAACTTTAAAACCACAAGAGATAAATTTAAATTCAAAGATGCACCTTTCAATGATAGCCAAGTGGAGAAGGAATCACATCGCATAGACAAGTGTCATGTGCGGATTAGAGGGTAGGTTGATGTGTGATATGACACAACATCCAACGTCATCTCGGAAGAAGGTTAAAGGGATTTTTTAAGAAAAATTTGAGATCATCTTTCCGAAAAGATGTGGAACGTAGATACTACTCATGTTATGTGGACCAATGGATGGATGAGAATGATGTGGTAAGTGTAGAAACTATGTGAATTGTTGTATGCCCTCCATTCTCTTTAAACACCTAGTGTAATAAATGTGAATATATGACACGTATATGTGGGCCGTCAGCCCCTTAATTATAATCCAGTCCAAAAACAGAAACACAATTAGTTCTATACGATGGCCCCATTTTGGTGGATAATTGCACAATTGGATTTGAATAGCGGGGAGGGGTCTTATGATGTCAGCTAGAGGGGGGTCCGTTATCAGGGTTCTTCCTCCTGATTCTATTCCTCCCAACGATTGGCTACAATATTCCTAGCCAAATCAACTACAAGTGGGGGGTATGGTCTCGTATGGCATACAACGAGGGGGATGCTCCGCTATCTTGGTTCTACCCCTCCTATTGAACAGCTATATCTGCTCTGCCAAATCGATGGTATGTGTGGGGTATGGTCCCATTTGGCATACGAAGGGGGGTGGTGCCACTATCACAAGGTAAAACAAATCTAGAGTGAATTAGATTTGTTTATACCACAAAACAAGTATTGCAGAGTATAGTTCTCTGCAAAAAAACAAACATTCTAAGGTAAAACAAATTTAGGGTGCACTAGAATTGTTTAGACTAGCACCAACACAAGCATTACAAGATAAAATAAACATAGGACATGTTAGATTTGTTTCTAGCACAAAATAAAGTATTGAAAGGTAAATTAACCTATCACATGCTAGATTTGTTTATAGCACAAACAAATGCATTGCGAGGTAAAACAAATATAGCATGCACTAGATTTGTTTTTAGCACAAACACAAGTATTGTATACTTGTGAGGTAAAACATAGTTATCACGCGCTAGATTTCCTTCTGGTGTTAATGCTATAAACATATCTAGATCGTGCTATATTTATTTTTCCTTGCAAATCTAGCACGAGTTAGATATGTTTATAGCATCAACACCAACATTGTAATGTAAAAAAAATGTAGTGTGTGCTAGATGTCCTTCTACAACAACCATAAGAATTTCAAAGTAAAAAAAATCTAATGCGCACTATATTTGTTTCTATGATGTGGGATCACAAACCACCAATCAACGCATTTTTTTCAGGGCCTAAAGGGGTCATGAAATTCCTGCAGGGGAATAAATTTCCCTCATGAATTGTACAAATTAGAAATAGGAATTTGAGTTTCAATTAGCATGTGAGTCATTGTAAATATGGTGAGGTGTTGATTTGTTAAAATGGTTGGTATTTATCAATGTAACATGTGTAAAAGATAGGAATCTTGTAGTTTTATGTTATTGGATATATGTCTCATTCCCATTGTTTTCGTTGAGATATTTTATGAGCGATAATATTGTATAGAATTTTTTTTGGAGGAAATGACAAGAGATGATCCTAGTGCATTATGAAAGCAAGGTTTCAGAGTGAAGAATTGCAAGGCTCTCTATACAATTTCCTGTGATTTATAATGAGTATTAGTTTCTCTGAATTTCTTGTATGCATTTGTGCATGATTCCTCTTTGTAGATTTAATTATGTTCGGTTGAGTCACACATGAGAGTTCTTGATTTTGTCTCAGTAAATGTATATATGATCTCTACAGTAAAGATGATTCTATCTGTTTGGAATTAGACAGAACAATCCCTTAATGTCATCTTGGTATATGTATGTGAGTGAATAAAACAAAATAAAGAGGATATTTGCACATAGGTAGGTCATTGTTCACGTTCCATCCTTGTTATAGATAGGAGGTGATTTGTATGTGTGTTATATTTATTGTATCGCCCATAAATTCTCTAGAATTTCCATAAAAAAAGGTGTAGCGTTGATTCGGCAAAGGGAAGGAGAGTCCAGGGTATTGAACTACATCGTGCTCAAACTGAAAGTGCAAGAAGGCCACATAATTATTAGATAGAGGTGCAAAAATTAAAGATGAATAAACCTAAAAAAGTGGTGTGCTATGAGAAGGAGAATATAGTAAGGTCATGGATGGTTATCTTTGTGTTTTGTTGCATCCTATATAGGAACAGCGGTGGTGACATGTGTTGAACCAAATCACCTTAGTGAATAGTGTATACTTCATAAGCTTATAACTTAAGGAATGTCGAGACTACTAGTGATTAGCCTACAAGGGTGAGGAGTTTAAACCAATGGTCACTTTTTAGAGGAAAGAAACCTATACGCAACCTCACCTCTGATAGCCTCCACTGACCAAGTTTGAAATCGAAGTTGGCCTACCCAGAGCCAGCTCAAATCATAACTAAGTGTTCCGTCAGCGTAGTAGGGTTTCAAGGGATCTGATATGTGCAGAAAATTCATGGGGAGCGAGGACTTGACCCCCTACCTCAAGTCGGGGCCGACCTCCATTTGGTTTGAGTGTGGACCATGAAGATACAAATGAATATATATATATATAATGCCCAAGTGGTTTATATAATGAATTTTAGGAGAGGGAGAAGGAGAGAAGCCTAGCTTTAATTAGGGAGTCACACCATCTAGAGAGGAATGGTTAAATAAACTAAAAGAAAGAGTGATCCACTTCTTGGTGGAAAACACAAAGGGTGCGGACTCCAAGTTAAAGAATCTAAAGGGAAAATGAGATAGATACATCGCCACCTAGTATCAAGAGGAAGAAAATAGGTGAAGACGCGTCAACCAAAGGAGAATCGGACAATGTTTTTTTGGTGGAGTTTAAAGAGTGAAGGTCTTGGGTAGATTCAGCAGGCAACCAAAGGGACCTGCCATCATTCTAGCACAAACACCAACATTTCAAGGTAAAATTAGTTTAAAACATGTTATATTTTATTATAGCATGAACACAAGCATTTAAAGGTAAAATATATCTAAGATGCACTAGATATTCTTCTAGCACAAACGTAGGCATTTCAAGGTTAAACAAATATAGAACTTGGTATATATATTTGTAGGACATACATATGAATTGTAAAGTAAAATAATTTAGTGTGTGCTATTTCCTTCTATCACAAACACAAGAATTTCAAGGTAAAACAAATCTAGCACATGCTAGATTTGTTTCACCATGCAATGTTCTTTTGTTTGTGCAAGGAGGATATCTACCATGTGCTAGATTTATTTTCCCCTATAATATTGTTATTATTCTTGTTCATTTTAATACAAATATAGCGGTGAAGGAAATGATAGAAGTTATAACATATGTTCTTTAATAATTAGTTTGGTAATACTTTCTTACTTTTATTTTCAAAAACCATGGATTATTTGATGGCATGCTCTCTCTTGCCCGGGATTCTCTTACCTTTTGCGCTGATAACAACTACAATGCATATTTTTAAAAATTCATTGAGGGCTTCTCCACCAAATTTTTATATCCTTTGCACTAGATCTTTATATTAGTGTGATCCCCAAATGAACTATCCCATCTGGGAAAAACATCCTAACACCCAAATATTCTAGAATTAAGACACCCAGTCTTACATTAAATTCTCGTAATTTCCAATTTATACAAAATAAAAGAGTAGGAAATAAGATCCTCTTAAAAATTTACATGACCCTTTGGGTCTTAAACAAAATGTTATCTTCATAGAGTGTATTCCTTCTTTGACTGCCAAAGTTCAAATTTTGTTGATAAATTATTTTTCCTATATCTTGATCAAGCTACTTGGGATAAATGGGATACAGTTTCCAGTTGGTACGAAATAGGAACATTGAAATTTTCTCCAAGTCAACCTAAATTAGAGAAGTACAAGACAAAAAGTCTACACAGTTTGACAACTACTTCTCTTCGCCCCCTTTAAGGACTAACTGTAGAAGAAATTTCTTCAGTAGAAGACAAGTTATTTGATGGAATGGTTTGGTTTTCTATTCCACCAAATAATCCAACAAATGCCATAAAATTGAAATATTATTTAAAATAAGGTCGTTGTGTAATGTTGGTTCCAACTGACAAGGAAATGACTACAAAATTGTTGTATAATTACGAGACCCTTTAGAATGACAACCAAATTGAAAATCATTGTCAATGTCTGGAAATCTTGTTGATCCATGTATTAGTTTGTTGAGGATTTCGCATGCTTATTGAGAAAGAATCTCTATTTTTGTATTTCTTGTTCCTTTTACATAAGTAGACCCTACCAATGCTCTACAAAAGTTGGAAAATGCAATATCTCTTATTTGATAATGCTTGAGAATATTGGATGTAGTAAGACCTATATAATTCATGATGATAAATTGAGTGATATGGATCTTAGTATCCAATATTCTCGAGCTTTATCAAATAAGAGATATTGTATTTTATAAAATTTTTAGACCAGCGACAAGGTCTAATTATGTAAAAGGAATAAGAATTGCAAAAATAGAGATCCTTTCTCAACAAGCACGCAAAATCCTCAACTGAATAATACATGGATCAACAATATTTCAGAAAATTGACAACGATTTTCAATTTGGTTGTCATTTTGGGGGACCTGGTATTTTGACAACAATTTTGTAGTCTTTTCCTTGTTAGTTGGAACCAACATTATACAGTGACCTTATTTATTGGATACATTGGATTTTAAAGAAGAACCATTCAACAAGGGATATTATATTGACTTTTTTTTATATGTTCGCGAAAAAAGAGTTCTCTTAGTGGAACTTTGGTATTTTCATGTAGTACACAAAGATTTGGAAATTTCCATAAATAACTCCAAGTTAAACTACAAAATAACTAATGGCATTTATGAAAATGTGTCACAAAATAGGTATATATATGCTAAAGTTTTAAATATACATTTATATACTTCACATTTGAAAAAAATTGAGGGTTAAAAATACTTTCACGCTATTGAAGACACAACTGATGAAAACAACAGAGATTATGATTTCCATGTACATTCATTGGAAAAGCACTAACAACGTAGCAGTGAAATGTGATTATTTCTCTTTATGCAGGGACAAATTTAATCAAGGCTTCTTGTACATATGGAAGAATAATTTCATGTGTTTTCTAACCATAGTCACAAATGACATAGTCGTTGAATAGTTATAGATCTTTCCAACCATCAAACCCAAGAACCATTAACTTCCTCAAAAAATGAGGTATTGCACTTCCCTTATTGCTCCACTTATAATTATTTGGATATTTTATTTCTTAGAATTACTAATGGTCAAAATGTCTACTACTGATGATGGAGATTCTAAAACAAAGAATGTTAGAAAGTGGGGAAAATAGAAATGATCAAGACAATGACAATGCAATGATGGAGATGGAAGTGAGTGTTAATCATTGTAACTCTATCATTATTTTCATTTTCATGTTTAATAATACTTTAGATGATTAATATAGTTAAAAATAACTAGAATAACTACAATTATAAGTGGAATGTCCAACAAAACTATATTCAATATCAAAATATTATATTGACAATTTAACATGATTCATCATTTGCCTCTTTAGTTGTGGATTCTGTAGAAATTTTGAATAATATGACACTTATTCACAGATATTATCCTAATTATACACTATTTGCGGAATCATGCATAATACATAACCTCCTCTACGTTGATCATCAATTTTGTGGAATTAAGAAACAATCGCATGTGCACATTGAAGCATCAATC
>APFE030330967.1:306550-353527 GCA_000404065.3 Pinus taeda | reverse complement strand
GAGATGTGATGAGATGAGTGATCCAAATGAGGAAGAGTCCTCTTATATTTATACACAACGTTGGTGGGTGAATAGATGTGACTGTTGGGCTTCTAAGCCTACATGAGTTATAGGTCGGCTTGATAATAATTCCATAATCAAAATAAATTCATATCTCCATGAATACTTATCGGAATCGGATGATATTTATATCAATCCTACACCTCTCGACGAGAGGAATCTAATAAAAATATTATCAGCCATGAATAAGATGACCCACATGAAGTTTTGCCCTGGTTGCAAATTTTAACAGCCTAAGACTATAAAAGGAGGAGGAGATCATTAAGCAAGTGCAGTCAAGTATTGAATATCTAATGAAGAGGAAGATCTAGAATATTGGTCATTGGGTTATGGTGCATAGTTGGATCTGAATCAAGGAGAAACCTGAGCGCTTGAAGAAGGATAATTCTATTGATGGGTCAAGATCTTAAGGCTTGAAGAGAAGTATCTTTATGTGGTTTTTGATCTTTTATCTGAATAATTGGCGCATGTCGTAATCTGTAAATCTGATGATCTTGGTATAACTGATGTTTGAATAGTGGTAAAGGTTAAATCATCTTTTACAGATCTATACACAGGTTCAGTATAGCAAATGCGCGTATACACGCTGGTTCGACATTTCAAAACTGTGTATACGCAGGTCTGCCTTGAGAAAAGTGCGTATGCACGCAAGGTCGACACATTGAAGTAGCGTACACCTCATAAAAATATGTTTTAGCTACTTTTGTTTACTGTTGCAGTGTTCTGGGTTCTGGTTACTGTTACTGTGTTCTGGTTACAGCATTCAGAAAAGTGTTTGTTTGATTCAGTTTTGGTTGGTGCAAAGGAGATTGGTTGATGCAGATATATTTGATGTTTGATTGATATTATTGATGGATCCAGTCTGAAAATTTATGAAACGTGGTCCCTGGAAGAAAAGAGAAGGTTGTAGCCTTCTGTAGGTTAGCACCTATGTACTAGTAAACTCATCAGCTAGTACAGGAGCTAAGGGGGTTGTAGCTCCCTTCCAGGAAAAGCTGGAGAACGAGAGAAGGTTGTAGCCGTTTGCAGGTAGAAGCCTGCGTATTGGTATAAGGCTACATTTGTAAAAAGAAGTTTCTTATTAAAGAAAGATAGAGACCATCGCAGCAGGTGGTTTTCACCCACATTGGGTTTCCACTTTATATCTTGTGTTCATGTGTGTGACTGTCTGTTTTGTTTACTGCATCTGATTACCGGTTATATGGTTCTGATACACAGATTAATGATCAACTAACTAAATTATAAGTTTTCAAGGTATACGCTGGTTGCTCTAAACACAGTTGCGTATACACGCAAGTTTCATTAACAAAGTAGCGTATATAAATCTGTTTATGGAAATGAAATATTGTTAAATTGCTAATACTGATTCCCCGCCCCCTCTCAGTATTATTTCTAATGCTTTTATTGTTCTTTAGCCTGCATCAACCTCTGGGGCCAAGTTTCTGGGCTAAGACTCAAAGATGAGGATATATGGTTCTAATCCCAATGACCAATGACAATCAAACCAAAGGATGGTGATGAATATCAAGGAAGGATGGAAAGTAGTAAGTATGGATTACCATGGACACACTATATCAATCAGTGACCTCTATTAGTGGCCTTGCTAAACTATAAGGCCTTAGAAGAGGTCTCGCTAGACTAGGGTCAAAGGCTAACTTCCCAAGTGAAGTGTGGGAACAAGGATACAATTGGGAGTTTGTAAATCATCCAGTTTGCCCTGTGAATCATATTAATATGCCCATAACATTAAATGAAAGCACATGATTGCTAAAATGGTTAAAGTACCTATTGGTAGATGACTGACCTTCCTTTAAGAAGAATGCTTTATGGGCGAGAGCACTGGACGGAGAAATAGGTGGAGAGCTTTGGCATAAAACTATCTAAAGACCATCATAGGGTTCCTGGTTGGCTGGCTGTCAAATGAGGAGAAAAAAATTATCTTATGGGTTACCCACTTTTGGTGGGTAACAAGTCTAATTAACTTAATTTGGTTATTTTGGACATTAATACAATTCCCTCTTTCTTAAGAATATTATAGGGAATATCTTGAAGTTCCCAAGTTTTGTAGGGTCACATATTGGTAAATGATAATAAAGGTATTTGGTCTGTTTGAGATGGCAGGAAACTCAAGCTCATTTTTAACAAGACAATGCTTAACAACCTGAAATAAATGCTATATCCGAGAGAAATACCAACTATGGATGGCATAAATGGTGGACTATGTTGCCTGTGATCAAGTCAACCCCACAACTTTGGGCTGTGATAAGGGAAATGATAGTATATGTATTGGTCTTTCTGAAATGGCAGGAAGGTCAAGTTCAGTTTTTAACAAGACAATGTCTAACAACCTAAAGGCTAAAACACATACCAAACCTGAGATAAATGCCAACTATGCATCAGGATATTGCAAGCAACATTATGTCTTTCTTGATAATGATCTAGTTGAAGCTTATGAGAAAACCACTGTGGTACACACGTTGGTGAACTGTGTTTTTGATATTTCCTTTTGTTGGGGACAAAAGTTAAGAGCTGGATGGACAAAGCTTGGGGAAAAACCGTCTATGCTACTTGACTTCTCAGAGGTAGCATGGTGTCATTTACTTTCTTTTCTAGGGATGCAGCTGCTTATTCTTTTAAATAGAGTTCAATGGTCTGTTGTGGTACACTGACTGCCTGTAATAATTTCTTGTTTGTTTTGATCCAGCTTCATTTTCGGGACTTGGTAGCCAATATAATTAATCACCAGGGAAATATAAGTTTTACATCATTGCCTCCTATGGTAGTTGGAAACACATTTCTATAGTGATTATCGAGCTTTCTATTCACGTTTAACTGTGCTTCAAATTTAAGAAAAATTAAGAAATATTAATCTCCATAATCATTTCCCTTTTCCAAAGGAACATATGTCATGGAAAACCCTCTGAGTACTTCTCCATGATCCATGGATGGGAAACATTTAGGAGCCTAACCCTGAGGGAATCAAGAGAGTTGAATCTGTGACCTGCCCAACTATGAGGGAGAGATCTCATGCCTGGTTCATGACCATTTGAGCTAATCCTCGAGGCTAATCTCCATAATCGTTTCTGATAGAACTGTAGAATTTATGTTGTGGAGCACACCCATCCAGAAATATTATTATAAACCACTAGGAAAACTTTAGGCTCATCTTTTTCCTTTTATTTTTGAAGGTTTCAGGATGCTGTTGTATAAATTTACTGGAATTTTCCTGTTAAAATAAAACAAATTTTCATTTCATCTTACCTTTTAAAGCCATGAAGTACAAAAATAAACAAGCTGCAAGTCGTTCCTTAAAATTATCCCTGGAAACATACTCTTGACAGTGATTAGGTACATGCATAAGGAGAGCAACCATGAGCTTTGGGGAATCCAAATCAGATCAAATTTTCAAACTGTTATGATGTAAAATCAGTTTCATACAGCTATTAGAAATGAAAGTGTGGACATTACAATGTATTTGACAACTATGGAAAATGTAGCATACAGGAGTGTGCTCTAGCAGCAAGTAACGAGGTGATTGGGCTTGTATTAATGTGGAAACCCTGGTTCAAAACCACCAGAATAGGTGCAAATGAGGCCAGATGTAAGAACCGGGTGATTTTGGTAGATAAGATAAGCCCCTCATAGCATGGCAGCTTAGTGAAAGAGAGTCTATAGTAAGTACTTGAAAAAACAAAAAGATGGAAAATGCAAAATCTGAAACAATTTCCTGAAATGTTTGACAATGTCAAAAACATATATGAGTAGAATATCAGATTTTTTTTTTTTTTTTTTTGGTTTTGTTTGGTTAAATATTTTTCACACCATATTTTAATATAATGTGTCCTGTTAAATGCTCACAGAGATATTTGCATTTTATTGGGAAATGAAAAAATGGTAGAACAGAAAATCTATTGCACTTCCCTACATGATGTGAGTTTTACTTTCAGGAAACATATCTTTAGGAATCAGTTATAATGAGAACACCATACTTCTAAACAAACCATAAAATATTATGTGAAGGGTGCTTATAAACTGCCAAATTCCAGCTTCATATCAGAATGCTTTTTTCATTCTTTCCATGGTGTCCTAATTTATGTTAATACCTATTTCAGGTTCACTCTGTATTTTCATATGCTGCCCCTCAAGAGTTCCTTGAGAAAAACATAAGGTTGAAGCCAGATTTGGATGCTCTAGGTGCTCAGGGAGACATAGGATGGTATTGCTGTCGGGCAATCCTGTGGGCTAATGACTACCAAATGCCCCAAAATGTAAGGGCCATGCCAGCACCAACATTCAATGCAGCAGGAGTCATAATGAGTTGTGGTGCTACTTTCATGTGGGAGGATGGGCGTTTAGCCACCTACCATGTTTCCTTTCTATCCCATGCAGCCATGAATTTGATTGTACAGGGCACCAGAGGGACATTACATGTGGAGGACTTCTGCATTCCATTTGAAGAGACAAAGGCATCTTTCAAATTTATTTCTGACATGAAGCCCAAGCCACTTTTCCTTGGGTGGGAAAATAGGCCAGAGGAGCACGAGGTGATTCCAGAGGTTCCACAGGAAGTTGCCATGATTGAGGAACTGTCAAGAATTGTGAAGAATATAAGAGATGGGAGAGGGAAAAATGAACCATTCTGGCCCTCCATTATGAGGAAAACACAGGTGCTTGTCAATGCTGTTATGGAATCCATTCACACAAACTTTGATATTGTCAAAATTGCTTAACTATTTAGCCAACTTTGTAGAATAATATTTCATTTCTAAACAATAAGAAGACATCATGGAGCCAAAATGTGACCGCACAGGTCATCCATCCCTGTGTAAGATGGGAGCTTAATCTTGTAAAACTTCGATAGCATTGAGCTACAGCCTACAGTATGTGACTGTACAAGTTTCCCATTATGGATTGAGGGTTGTATGTGCAAATGAGTGCACATGTTTTATAATCTATGTATTTTCTTATATAATATCTTTTTTTTGCATAAACTAAATTGTATAAAAATATTTGCAGCTTCTTCGCATTTTATTTTATTTTTATCTTGGGTTGGTGGATTTGCATGTTAAGCATTTACTCTTAGATATAGAAGAAATTAAAGGTGAATCTCAGACATGGAACACCTTTTTTGGATACATAGGATACTTAACTACTAGTAAACGTATTTTGAGTCTTGACCTCTCTTGTGAAGTTGAAACTTTACTGCCAACCAAAGTTTTTATACAGTTTGCAAAATTAGAGGCCTTTCCCTCAGAGAACTGAACTTGGAAAATAATGAGACTGAACTAGAAGAAGACCAAAATTTGATTATAAGCATAAAAAAGAGAGACAATTATATTTTTAGGGATGCCATTATGGTTCTCCACATTGTTATTGCCACTCTACCTTCCTTACCCTCCTTGGATGCCACACACGAATCCAAAAATCTTGCCAGAGGAGAGCTAGTATTGTCTCATCTGAGACAAATTTACAAATTAATTCGCATTTTTGGGAGAAATTTTCGCTGTCAATTACCCATATTATCTCATTTTGGAGTTCAGTATTCTAGTCTACTGAATTCCAATTGACAAATTGCTGCTGCATCTTGTCCATCCACTAGTATGATTGGTCCATGAGGTTACTAGGTTCCATGGATTCAGAGGTCTTGCATTTCACCTTGGTGAACTTGTGAGACAGGAGGAAACGGTCATCCATGTGTGCTAGTAATGAACGTATCAGCATGGTCTTAAATTGTGCTTGCATACAAACCAAGCGAGCACCTCTCCGTGTGTCCCTTGTTGTTTTTTTAATCTCCATTACCCGGAGAATCCATTTTAGCTACTGAAATGTGTAAAACAAAATATTATATTCTAATTAAAAATCATTTTCTTAATCAAGTATGCCAGCAACAAATCTATCAGTCTAGTCTTAAATTTGCTTGCATCCAAAACAGGCAAGTACTATTTTTTTTCTGTGTCCGTTGTTGTTCCCTACTGCTTGAATATGCATGGCTGATTTGGTATTTTCAGAGGCATTATTTTCTCAGCAGCGCAGTGCCAGGGGATGCGCACTAAGAATCAACTGCATTACATCTTTTTCCATGTTCTGTCTTGTGTGAACATTACTCGGTTCATCATTTATGGCTAGATAAAGGATTTGGAGTACGGGGGGTGGCTTGGTGGAGATCCATTGGTCATTTCATGTTTGGATGATCTTTACATATCTGGAGGAGTGTTTGCTCATGTGACGGACTTACTACATATTTTGGAGGCATATCTCGCCTTTTGGATACCTTTCCACATATTTGGAGGTAATTTAGATATTTTAATACATGTTTTACCACTGACGATGTCATTCCATGCTAACCAAGGCATATTTTACATAAGTTGTGGCAAATTTTAATATTGAGATGGCTTTGCACATTCATGGGCCCTTAGCTATTTTCACAAAGGCAGAAGTTTCTAGGGGCACTCTTCCTTAGAGGCTTCTAAGATTTTTCTTTATACTATTTTACTGAGGCTTCTAGTGTTTTGTATATATTTTATGGAAAGGTGGTTAGAGGTTGGATGCTATAAAAGGAGATCAACTCTCATTAGAAAGGTGGATTTAAGTTTGAGAAAATCCCCATAGAGGCCAAGCAGAGTTCTTTCTTTTGTAGATTATTGGAAAGGGTTGTAGATAGTTTGAAGCTTTCATATTCTCCTCTCTTGTTGTAAACCAGATTGAAGTGTTGGGCTGTTAATTCAAATCTGTGAGTCATTTGGGCCAAAGAAGAGGTTTGGGTGTGATTATATTTTGTTCTCTTGAACCTGCTGTGTAATCAAGGCTGAAACAAGGCGTTATGTTCGTTGTTATTCTAATAAAGAGGACTCTTCTGTGATTGTATTTTGGTTATAATTGCATGATACAACTGATTTTAAGTTAAATATGAAATAGCGTCATCTACAAGCAGTTCATGGTGTCTGGCATTGAAATATGGTTGATATTTGCTGATAGGTGTTGAATTTTGTAGATATGGTCGGTCTTCATAATTAATATTTTAGCCCTTGAATTATGTAAGACATGTTCTTCATGTCGGTAGCAAAAGAGAAAAATTTTGAATTTCAAGAGTTGTTTTTTTTGGCTCCAAATGACAAGTCGGCCCTCCAAAAGATGAAGTCGTCCCCATTGAGGGGATACACCCATTTGGGCTCTTGAAATGCCTATATATAGGCCATTTATTCTCATCAATAGAGTGAGAATTCAGATAGCCTACGAGGCATGTTTGAATATTTCATACCATGTGAGGCAGAGGACAAGACCAATACGAGGCAAAGAACAAGATGTATATTATGCAGAATATTATGTGGAACTGAGACAGAGAATAGGGCGGATCTGAGACATAAAACTGAGTCAGAGTTTTTGGGCATACCATGAGCAGCAGGACTGAGATTCTTGGGCACAGTAGGATGCCAAAATTCAGCCCTAACAGATCAGACCAGGCCAAGTTGATTGGGCAACAATTTGACTTGCGTCAAGGGCAGTTTGACTAGGTGTGACCAGAGCTATGCTACTAGTTAGTTTGACTTTATGTTTGACTTGGATGTATCTCTGTTGAACTTAATAATTTATCTAAGAAAAAGGTTGTTGGGTCCCCCCCCATGTTGGTTTTCTCAGGGTAAAATGTTTGTGTTCTTGTCTGGTTGTGAATATAAGAGGATTTAAAGTCAAAATCATTAGAAGTAATTATTCGCTACAAGACCTACGGAAAATCAACAATAGGGTTGCTGCAACAACTTTATAATGCATTTGACATACACATCCAAGCTTCTAATCTTTGACTTGACTCAATTGTCCAAGGGGTTAGGTGCTTGTCTTCCGGTTATATGGAATTTTACTTTTGCGGACAAAAGTGAATTCCCTAGAATCTAGAACAATAGAGTACAAAAAGAATCAATGTTTTCCTTAGAGAGATTGGAATATGGAAAAAGAACCTACCTGGAATTTGTAGCAAGTCCTCTCCATTTTGCTTGGAAGCTCCAATCCTAGCTCCATGTGCTATAAATTGAACTTGCAAAATGACTAAAACAAGAAAATGAACTACAATATCTACATAGCATAATCCAATATCTCTATTCAATGAGTCAACATGGCATTGAAATACAAGAACATAAGAAACACACATATAGGAAAACATGATGCTTTTTGTATTAATAAATAAAGGAGAGAGTTACATTCATATGTAGAAGTTGACTTTTTAGATGTGTCTCCCCACTTGACTTGTCCTTCCTTGTCACAAAGCAAACTTTTACACTCAACCCTAATGCAAATGTATGATGATTCCTTAAGCTCAAAGCAACAACATGAGGGCACTAGCAATCTCCAAAATCCAACCTAGATTCTATGGGAGGCAATAAATATCTAGGCTTGAGATCCACATATAAGGCAAGGATGAGCTCAAGGGATAAGAGATAAGATCTCCAAGATAGAATTAGATAGGAATTCGAAATCTCTATCCATGGTAAATAGTTAAAACCACTTTAGAAGCTTCTGGAAGAAGAGGCTTCGAAAATATTTTTTAATTTTCCCGAATTTCTAGAATTAGCGCACCTCTAGAAGGGAGAAACATGCACTGATCAACACCAATGTTTAGGGATGCAACTTGCACCCTAGTGGACAAGAGCACATTGTGCGTTGGGCCTAAAAACATGGTTTTTTAGTAGTTAGACCTAAAAACTCAAGACTTTTTGGAGAAATGATGCTTAAGGCTTTGCAAATGGAATATGACAAGGTGTTCATGGATGTTGATTGATCTGGTTTTCAAGCCTACTGAGTAGATGTGGCAAAATGGCTTGTAACAGATTGCCCCCTAAAGTACAAAGTCAGAAGAGGACTGAAGTGCTTTACCTTGTGACAAGTCCAGATCTAAAACAAATTAGTTGAGATCATTATTTGTTACAATGCATATTATCATCATGATATCATTGCCGAGGGAGGCATACCCATGCTAAGCATATAAGACAAAATTACATGTACAATGATCAAGAAGTCTCGTCCACTAATGATAAAGTGGACCCATGCTTGGATGACTATCTGAATGATCATAGTCATCATACTTTGTAATCTTGTATGAATCTTGAAATCACAACCCTGATGGATGGAACTTTATCCAGGGTCTTCTATCTCGTTCACTCAATCGCTTGATAGTACTAGTCTGGCCATGTGAAAAAATGCGCTGGAGTTGAACATAGTAGATACCATCTGATTACCGACCAATGATGTAAGCCGTTAACAGATGCGAGAGAAACCACCGATGATGTTAATGGCTCTCAAGGTACTATAGTACAATCTATGTGGTGTGAATGGATGAGCTGAAGTTGAACACCACACAAAATATTCTAGTCGAAAGCTAATGATGAGGACTTGTCGCTGAGAGCGAGGAAACTTGCCATTGATGTATGCAAGCTCCGAGGTACCAAAGGGGGTTTCTAAGTCAACTTCCTAGATAATGAGTTGATGTTGACAGCAAGCGACCCATCATAGGAGGGCCTTGATGTATCTCCCATCAATAACATGAAATGGGTAACAAAATTTGAGACAGAATGATGGTGATGTGGAACTAGTTCAGGAACGGTTGACATGAATGAAGGCTCAATATTGTACCAAATATCAACTGAAGGATTTCTCTTGAACATATCGACAACACTTTATGGAGTTGGCAGCATTGTCCAAAAACCGAATGCGGAGGCTTTTAACATGGTATGATTGACCAAAGAGGCAAGCAGATTTCCCAACCCAACAATCACAGAGATGAAGTGAAAAAGTGTCACGTTCAAGAGTGACTCACTGCCATTAATAGGTCAAGTATCCCATTTTCCCAATTTCCCCAACCATTTCTGGTCAGTACCTCTTTATTTTTGACAAGCTTGAGGAGGATAACATATGCTTGATCTATAAGTTCATCCTTTAGATGAATCCCTCAGAGTATTTTTAATGGAGTGATGCTTTCTCATCACGTTTGACGACTCCAATGTTGTTTGATGCTTTTATGGGTCCAATGAAAGTGTAACTCAACTCCCTTTTCATGTTTAGAGAGTTTGAAAAATAGGCGAAAAACAAAACTCCAAAGATTCCTTTTCGTAAATTTTGTTTCTTGAGTCCGAAAAGACATAAAACAATACTAAGGAGAACCTTTTACTCATGTTCTATTAAAGTATTCATTTTTCGTAAATAGTCTTAGTTTGAAAAAGGGTTAAACTTATATTGAGTAGATGTCTTTTCATTTACTTTAACGAGTTCAAAAAGGCAAGTGCTTGGCAATGTTTTCATGTTTAGGGAGTCTAAAAAGCGCTGAAAGAGGACTCCAGGGGGTTCGTTTTTTGTGAGTTTGCACAACTCAAAAAGCAATAAAAATATGCTCTTTCATCAAAATGACCTGTATTGAATTTAAAATCATAAAAAATATCCTTCAAATAGTTTTAAACCTACTCAAAACATCATCAAAAGATTAACAATACATGTAATATGGTAAAATTAGGTCAAAATAATAAAAATATAATAAAATAATAATGAAATTGACCATAAATAGACAAAATGTAAATTTATTTTTACCATTTTCATTTTTCTCTTGTGAGTGAACTCTGAGTGCTTTTTACTCTCGATCTGCAGCAAGTGATTGTAGCTAAGCTGGTGGACCATTTCAAGTGTCGTCAGTTCTAGGTATAAGCTCTATCCTTCCTCTTCATTTTCATGGTTTCCATTTTTTATTTCATGCAAATTTTTTGGGAAATTTAGGTGATTTAGCGTCTTATATTTGCGCCTTAGGTCCAACGCACCCCAATTGTATTGAAAAGTGTATTGGGCTTTCTCTGTTTAGCATTGGGAAGAGCACTTCAGTGTACCCTCACAGAAAGGGGAGGTGCACTAGGGCGCTATTTCTTCTTAAAATCAAGTGCGCTTAACACAGTTCAAAAAATAGATTTTTGATTTTCACTTGAATTTATCTTGATTTTTTGCATAAAATTCTTTCTAAATGTCTCTCTCATTATATTGTAGGTATCTACCAGAAAAAAAAATGGTTCTGATTTGGAGAGAAAGAGAACATGAGTCCCAAGATTTAGAAGCTGCCAATGACCCAACAACAATACAAGCCTTAAGGAATTGTGGACTCAAGTTTTTTTGGCTTTTAGGGATGAGAGTTCAACTTGAGTTATTGGAATATCTGGTAAGGGCATGGGATATTCAAGGACAATGCTTTAGAATTGGAGCACGTAATCTCAGGATAGAGGTTGAAGATATTAATTTTATGATAAGCTTATCTCAGATAGGAGCTCATGTTTCATTGTCTAGGATGAGAAGAGGCGGTGAAACCACCAAGGAGTATATAACTGCTCATTGTAGACCTCGTTCTTAGCCAACAAAGGATGGGAAAATAGAGATTAAGGATGTGACTCAACTGCCTCTCAGGACAATCCTTTTTATTGTTGTTTATTTGGCTACCAGTGCTACTTGCATTTGACTGGCAAGTCCCACATGCAGTATGCATTGAAATGCATAAAACCTATTGTATTTAACTGGAGTGAGGGGTTCTTGGAAAATCTGAAGGAACAACTCAATAGGGAAAATGATGGGTAACTAAAGCACTTTGGATATGGCTCCATTCTGATATCATTTTTTCTAGAGAGGATTCCAATACTCAAACCTCAACATATTGAGCTAGGGCTTCTAGATCCTAGAGTTCCACATACGAGGTAATGGGTAGATCTCATGGCTCGTCGTGCAAGTGTATCTTCGATGAGTTTCACACCTACTTTTTTCGGATGATTGCAGATGCAACTCATTATGATCGAGGATTATCCCTATGCCAAAGTTGACTTCCAAGGAGATCCAGAGCTCGTTTTACCTGAAGGCGAGTAATAGGGTGATATAGGTAAAACACTGTCATTTTGAATATTTTCTGGTTTTTGAGATTTTACAATTTTTTTGATAATTTTCGTGTATCAGGGACTAGCTATTGATTTCACATGGAGATGTTAGGCCTGTTCGACTAGTGGGTTCATCGTATATTCAACGATGAGGAGAGTAGCAGTTTGCACATATTGGAGCACATGTTGGAGTAGCTGCAGGAGCAGAGGAGGAGACGCAAGATCTCAACGTAGCTGAGACTTTTGCAGAGTTTGAGCACCACTTTGAGGGATTGACCCATAGTATATCGGAGACCAAGGTCAATGAAATCCCTATGAGACTGCAATGATACGCCATTGAAGTGCTGGAGTGCATCAACGAACCGCTGTGCAACGTTGCCAATGCAATTGTCTGTTATTGTGATCATCATCAAGACTAGTCTACTAGGAGGCCATAGAGCCATATTTTGTCTGCATGTATTTTGATGGTATAAGTTGTGTGGCCATATGTGTCTTGGGCACAATTTTTGTAAAACCAAACTTTTATATATATATATATATAGTTATCTATCGATGTTCCCTATTTACTCTATTCTTGTTCAATGTGTGATGTGAATTGAAATTTTTACATATGTTGCAAATGTTTGTCTAAAACATAATTCACCAATGCATCGGTTAACGTATTTAGACTTCTAGGAATGTGTTGATATTGGATGTAATCAAAGTCTTTCTAGACGACGAACCTTCAAAAACATGCGAAGCATAGTTGGACTTTGTATTGAATAGACGTTGTTTAGATGTAGTACTATGAGATGTGAATCAATTCTGACAATCAAATGACGAATGCCACATAAAATAACATTAGACAATAATTTGATCACTGCGTTATACTCAATGATGTTATTGGTAGAGGGATCGATGCAAATCCTTTGTAAACTCACTAACTCACCATTCAGAGCATAAATAGCCCACATTGCGGAGGAAAGATTCGGAGTAGTGCGACTAGCGCCATTAGCCTAACCAACATATGGCTAAAGGGATGCTAACATCTGCAAATAAAATGTAATCCAAGATTAACAAAGACAATAGGAAACTTCAAAGGAAACAGACTGCAAACACACTAACACACTTATACAATATGTACACAGTGACTACGCAAAGATGATATAAGTATAGTATTTTTTGAGGTACAGTCCATTTCTGGGCTATGCTAAGGGGATTCCATCAAAACCAATGAGCTTGTAAGCCTCTTTCGCAAGAACACACTTAACTATGTACGGGCCTAGCCACATCGGTTCAAGCTTCCCAACTCCTAACTTATCGGCTTGATCGTACAAAAGTACTAGATCACCTTTCGAGAAGGCACGTGGCTTAACATTCTTGTCATATTGTGCATTGATGTGTTTCTTGTGGGCCTCATTGGCCATTGCAACATCACGTCGGGTTTCATCTAAACGTGCTAGATGCAAGAGATGCTCTTTTTCTACAAAAGTTGCAAGGAGAAGTTCGACGACAAGCTTCAAAGATGGGAAGGATTGCCTCTAGACCATACACCAATTGAAAGGGTGTGAATCCAATTGTAGTTCGGACAGAGGTCTGATATGCCCACAAAGTTGCATAAAGGATGAGGTGCCAATTTGTTTTGTGAATCCCTAACATGCGTTGTAGCATTATTTTCAAAAATTTGTTAATAGCTTCTACTTGCCCATTTTCCTATGGGTAATAGGGAGTTGAGCTTTCATGTTGAAGGCCCAACTTGGTAGTAAGCTCAAACATCATGTGATTTCAAAAATGTTTCCCATGGTCTGTAAGAATGGCTTGCGGTACACCAAATCCAGCGATTACATGATTAAAAAGAATAAATAATTTTTTCGTTGATATTATTATATGTAGGCATCACTTTGGTCCACTTTGTAAAATAATCTACTGCCACAATGATGTAGCCATGCCCCCTAGCCGAGTGAGAGTTACCTGTCATAAAGTCAATGGCCTATTTTACAAAAGGTCCAACGACGATAATAGGATGTAGAGGAGCAGGTGGAGCATGAGTTTTACAATTATATATCTGGAAAGCATAACACTTTTGGACCACAATGATGCAATATCGAAACATAGTAGGCCAAAAGTAACCATCACGCAAAATCTTATGGTAGTGGCATAGCTAGACATATGTCGGCCACATGCTTCAACGTGGCATTCATTTAGAGATTTCTCAGCCTCCTCATGAGTGAGGCACCTTCTAAATATGGTATTGATACCACGATGATAAAGGGTGTCACCAATTATAATGTAATTTTTAGCCTGGTATCGAATACCTCACTGATCAGAGCGAGAGGGATTAGGCCAGAAAGTCTGAGTCTGAAGATAGATGATGATATCACCATATTGAGGATCAGATGAATCAATCAGAAACAATGGCTCGTCAAGAATAGAATCGTCAGATGTAGACTCAGTGTCGGATGAGGGAAGGTCACAAATCAATTTAGCGAAGACAAGAGACTTCTTAGATTTGGATTTGATGAATTCCAAATCGAACCCTTGGAGAATAACAATTCATTTAGAGTACTTGTCCCCCAACAATTTTCTTGACAAACTATATGTCATTGGGTTGCAATCAGAAACTACCATAGTCGTCCAAAGCATAATGTAGTGGTGAAACCTTTGGACAACTTGGATAGTGGCCAAAGATAACTTTTTAACGTGAGTATATTTGATTTTTGTGTCGTTCAAATTATGATTCAAATAATAAATGGGATGTTCATCCCCGATGTCATCTTCTTGGACCAATACCATAACAATGGTAGTAACAACAACAACGAGATACATAAAATAATCGTGTTGATAATTGGGGGGATACAATAATGATGCTCGAACTAGTACATATTTCAAAATATCAAAATCCTTTTGGGTAGTATCATCCCAATGGAAGGGAACCCTTTCTCTAACAATTGAGTAAATCCTTTGGTCAATTCAACATAGTTGGGAACAAATCTCCGTAAAAAGTTAGCCTTCCCTTGGTGGTGTTGTAACTGAACAAGTGAGGAAGGCACATGTAAATTGAGGATCGCCTGCACTTTAAGTGGATCAATACGAATTCCTTGCTTTGACACAATGGAGCTGAGAATTCTATCAGATTGGACACAAAACACACATTTATGTGGATTTAGCCTGATATTATAATGCTGATAATGTAAGAAAATAACCCTGAGATGCATCAGATGATCCTCACAATGTTTCAAATGGGCAGGTAAGTCATCCAAATAGGGTTGTACAATGTGTTTAATATCATGGAAGACATAATTCATAACCCTCTAGAAAGTTGCACCAAATTTTTTCAAACTGAAAGGGAGCTTACGATAAGCAAACCTGCCCCATGGATAAATAAATGCAGTTTTATGTTGGTCCCATGGAAGGATGTTGATTTGATTGTAGCCGGAAAAACCATCCATAAACGAAATTTTTTCACTTCCATCACAATCATCAACAATTAGGTCAATAAACGGAGTTGGATAATTTTCCTTAGGACAAGCATGGTTGATATCTTTATAATCCACACAAACATGAATTGTACCTTGTTTCTTCATCACAAGAACAATGTTTTAGACTCAATAAGTAAGAGGAATTGGTTAAATGAAACCAACACACAAATTTTTTTCAACCTCCGCTTTAATAGCAACAACTTTCTTAATATGAACAGGACGCAAGCATTATCAAACTGGATTAAATTCTAGATATGTTTTAATTTCATGTACAAAAATATTTGGATCAATACCTGGCATCTCTTCATATGTCTAAGCAAAAACGTCTCAGAATTCTTGAAAAAGAGCTTTATAGATCTCGACCTTGCCAGGAGAACAAGATGCACCAATGTGTACATTTTTGAAAATTTTGTGTTTAATTGAAATATCAAGAGGAACAATCTCTTCAATATTCGATAAATTTTTCTCAGAATTGATGTCGTGGATAGATAGGGAATCCGTAGATATCTCAACAATATTGGGTGAATAAATATCTCCAAGATTATCTTAAAATGTCTCAAGTAAGGAGGAACAATGATGATTATCGTCCCACGATGTATCATCTGACATCATGATTTCCATGATGTTTTCATCAGTAAAGAATGAATTGAAGAAATGATCAGAAGATGAACCATAATCTCGGGAATGATTGACCCAATCTATCGAGGAGGAGAAAGCATAATGTGCTGAACAGGCTGAATAGATAACTTCATATTCAAGCTCAATAGGACTGAGTGGCATGTGGTCACCAAATGTATAAAGATTAGAATTGTCTGGTACTATCCAAGGATCGAATGGAATAGTATAAGAAAATATCATATTGATGAAGGCATTCAGATTTGGAATTTCAGGAGGAAGGGAAAAAGTTTCTATCAAAGGAGCTTGAGTCAGGTTTTCTATTATATTATAATTTTGTGTAGCTCTCGCACGAGGATTAAATGCTAATTTTTGAATAACACCCTTGGGAGGTTTAATAGTTAATTCAGTCAGAACTACATTTGGAGAAGGATCTGAAGTAGATGAGGTAGAACTGACAGGTTGATCAGTAGCATTACCAACCTAGGGATTTGGGTTACTGCAATATTTATTCCTCATAGCCATCATGATTTCATTTTTCTATTTGGTGGAAGATAACATCATAACCGAAGAAGAGGAAGCTAGATCCTGTGCAACCATGTTTGTCTCTTGGTTAGGAAAGGGATCAGTTAACACAATAGGCACGAAAAATGACAACTTGAGGAAATAATGAACTTCCTCCCAATGTGGACAGTTCCGGGTAAAATGTTCCTCATTACAGATTAAGCAAGGATAATGAGGTTTCTATTTGTCTTTAGGAGACTGGTTATTTTGTTTGTCTTGTGAAGAATTATCTTTCTTCCTCTTTCCTTTTCCTTTCTTTTTACTTCCAGGTTGCTATGCTTTGCCTTTTGTAGATTGAACAACATTAATCTTGGAAGTAGTAGAGGATGGGTTTTGAGTAGTTGCAGCAGGAGATGAACCAGATAATTTACTCACTATCTATTGGCTAGCAGAACTAATCACGTCATCAACAACATGTGATTCTTTAGTAGGAGGTGGTGGAATAATGTACCGAGGTCTCCACACATTGGGTGTTTTATCGTAGAGTGTGCCAGATTACGTATAGATGAGATCAAGATATTGGGCACGAGCAATTACTTGCTCTTCAGTAACAACTCCGCCTTTAGAAATATCTTCAGTTATGAATGGTAACAAAAATTTGATGAATCATTCAACCAATAACTGATCAGGAATGAAGGTCTTAACCAATCGACGTCTACGTCTCCACTCATGAATATGATCTAATATATAGATGGAGTCAGATTGTTTGAAATAGGTCAAAAGTTCAGTTCTGGTTTGATAACAAATAGGCAACTGAAAATGAGTTAGAAACATAGTTGCGAAGGCACTGAAGTTATTGAAAGAAGCTCGTGGTAGTTCAATATACCACTTAGTTTCGTACCAGGAAGAGTTTTATGGAAATTTTGTAAGCGAATAAAATCATCATTTAAAGAGTTCGATGAACACCATAAATGATATGTCATAAAATGAGTAGATGGGTCTTCTCTAGGATTGCCATTGAATTTAGGAATGTCTCTCGCAATTTTTTAGGAATGGTCAACCATTAAAGAGAGTGACTAATGGGATCATTTGTAATTTGTGTTAAATATGGAAGCTCAAGCATTGCAACAAATGACAAATGCCTACTAAAGTCTGCTTGGGAAGTTTGACCTTGATGACGAAGATTAACCTGTGTTGTAGGATACCCTGGGTATGATGGAATAGGTTGAGCCATGAGTATTAGCATCCCTAGGTAAGGAGGATTTTGATAACTAGGATAAGCATAACCAGGCTGTCTAATTCCATAAAAACCTTGATAGGATTGAAATGTTGTGTTTAAAGCTGTTGACTTTGATAGGGCATTTGGAGAATGGGATTTCGACCAACAGGTGCTTGTAGAATACCATGGTATGGTTTCCTAGATGGATTTTGCAACATCCCTACATTAGGTTGATCGGCTTGTGCTTGCACCATGCCATGCATAGGTTGTTGTACTTGCATTTGAAATGTAGACTAGCAAAGCGGTGCAGTTTGTAAGGCACCTTGAAGAGGTTGGGTTGATGGGATTTGAGACATCCCATATATCGGTGGAACAGGATGCATGTGGGATGCAACGTGGATAGGTTGAATTAATTGAGATATAACTTGGACAATTTGAGGCATAGGTTGGCAAGTAGGGACTTGAGGTGTGGCTGGAATAGGTTGAGAAGTCGGTAATTGAGTTAAGGTCAAACTAGGTTGAACATGTAACGTAGGGTGCCAAGGATTAGCAACTATTCCTAAAAAGGGAGGATCGGTAGGAAGGTGTTAATTTTAGGTATGTTCTATGCTTAGAGCAATTTAAGGTGTTAATTTTAGGTATGTTCTATGCTTAAAGCAATTTATTTCAATTTTCACATATCTTCCAGATTAGCAATCACATCAACATTAGAGTAAACTGCAGATAGAACATAAACATAAATTGTAGAATACAAGCCAAGACAAGAGGACACAAGATGTGGTGCTAGCTAGGGACAAAACCCAATGTGGGGAAACCCTTGATTAATTCTTCTTATATGTTCTTCAATAGTTCAACAGAGAGAGAGAGAGAGAGAGAGAGAGAGAGGGAGAGAGAGAGAATACATTTATAACAAAAGTCAACACTTTGACTTATCTAGATAAGAGCATAGATCATCTCTAAGAAGATGATACATGAGATCAGTTGAAGACAAGCTACTTCAACTGATTCTCCATTGTGCTGCATCTCGTCATCATGCTGCACCCATTCACTGAGCTGCTCTTGTCATGGAAATGTAACCAGTCATGGTTGTACCCATACATGCTGTTGTACACACTGCCTCCACTATGCAACAATTGTACCCATACATGTTGTTGTACATACTGTCATCACTATGCTGCAATCATTGCATGTTGTTGTGTACATTGTCCACTAACTATTATGATGCATATAATTGCCGCATCTAGATGTGTAGCTCCTCAGTGTTTATTCTTCAACTGGTTCTCCAACATGATTACACCACCACTCTTTTCCTTAATTAGCTGACTGATCCTCAATGCAATACTTCTAACCTTTGACAATGGCACTATCCATCTCTTATTACAGCGAAATTATACAACCCTTAGAACAGCTCTGAGGCAGCCTTTCTGGAGGATTGTTCCATCCTTTATGAGCTCTCAAAAAACTCCCTCTATCCTCAACCTTCTAGCAAGATACACAGCCTCCTCTTCAGCCCTTTAGTCTTCCTTTATCACACAGACACCTACAACAAACACACTATCAATTCTTGTACCTTTAAGACACTTTATTGCTGCGTTCTAAGGCTACCTGTGCTACATCTTAGGGTCTTTACATGGCTGAGTATTAGGGCTCTATTGATAGTGGCTTTAGGCTTCTTTGATTGCGAATATAGAGCTTTTTAGGACAATAGATTTAGGGCCTCTTGGGACAACGAATTAGGGCTACTTGTTTGTTGTGTATTGGAGCTATCTTGACAGCAAGTAGGACCACCCTTGACAATGTTCTAGTCTCCTTTATGACTGTGGATTAAGGACTCCCTTTAGTTGTGTTTAGGAGCTCTCTTTACAGCAGATTAGGGCCTAAGATTAAGTCACCTTTGACTTGCAACTAGGGCACTTTTAGGACAGCACATTAGGGTTTCTCCTTCAGCTATGCATATGCCTCCTTTACTGTGGCTAGATCTCCATGTTTGGACAGTGGCTAGGCTTCCTCCTTGAGCTGCGAATATGTCTGCCTCTTGACAAGGTATAGGGGTTTCTTTGAGCTGCATATAGGTCTCCTCTAACCTGTGAATTGATCTCCTCATAAGACTGTGACTAGGGCTCTTTAGTTTACTGCGTGTAGGGATCTCTAAGAAGGCCCTTTCCACTACGTCCTCTTTGAGAGAGGACAACCCAAACAATTGGAGAGGAGAGATCAAGGGAGATGAGAGTGTATTCTCAAATGATTCAAGGCACTTTTATTTATACTAAAATGTTGAGCACAAGTGGGCTATATTTGGTTGTTGGCTGACCTTGACGAATTTCCCATAACACAAATAAATTTATATCTCCATGAATACTTATCAGAATTGGATGATCTTTAGATCAATCCTACACCTCTTGATGAGAGGGATCTAAGAAAAATATCAGCTGGCATTAATAAGACGACCCACATGGAGTTTTGCCCTAGTTGGCAATTTTAACACTCCCTCCCAACTAGGGAGAACCCCGTCCGTTGATCCATGTCCGACTGTACTATCTTTGCCATCAATGCCCTGCACTTCTCTGTTATGCTCTACTAAGCTCTACTCAGTTCTGCTCTGCTGAACCATGAATAAGAAGAATTGATCGAGAATGTCTCATACCATTCTCTATTGACCCAAAGTCGGTTTCATTGATCCAAGATCAATATCACAAGAGAGTGTCTCAAACCACTCATATTGATCCCAAATTAGTTTCATTGATCCCAAACCAATGGAGGTCATCCTAGCATAGGGAATGCAGTAGATACAACGATGCGTCCATCGATAGTACTACTATGGTCCCTAACCCCATTTCTCTTCTCATTAATCAAATGAGAGGTACTTCCCATGAGTCCCACACTGCATGGGTAGGATGCCTCGACAGGAGAACTAATCATCCTACCCACAAGAGAACGAATCATCCTGTCCCACAATCGCCATGGGAGAACTAATCATCCCGAACCATAGGAGAACTAATCATCCTGTTCCATAGTCGACACGAGAGAACTAATCATCCCGACCCACAGTTGAACTAATCATCCTGTTCCATAGTCTTCATGGGAGAACTAATCATCCCAACCCACAGGAGAGCTAATCATCTTGTTCCATAGTCATCACGAGGTATCACAGGGAAAGGTTGAACCTGTCACCCTGTACATAGCGCACACTAGGGGAGGGTGAGTCGCCCTGTGGTCGTATGCTGCTCCAGTAAGTGCCCCAAGCCCCCTAGAGCTCCTAGAGCTCAATGCATGCAACATGCAGGACCCTTATACGAAGGTTTCTCAATGACTCCAAGTCGTTTGGGAAAATCATAGATTTTACCTTTCCCCAGGGCTTTGACAAAGTGTCTACAACCTGTACATCAGTCTCAATGTGATGGAATCTCCTCACTCATTGACTTACCATATCCCATATAAGGTAGTATCTGATTTCTATCTGCTAGAGCAATCATCGAACATGGGATTCCTCAATAATTGAATTCCCCCCTAGTTATCACAAATAATCACAGTGGTATTCATCATGTGTATAAACAACTCACTGAAGAGCTTCCACAACTAGACAACTTCATTCGAGATCATACTTGTAGCTATGTATTTGGTCTCGGCGGTGCTTATAGAAACCGACTTCTGCTTCTTTCTCATCCATGATATCGAAGCAGAACCCAAAGAGAACCAGCACTAAGAAGTGCTCTAGTGATCATCCACGTTTCTTACCCAGTTAGTGTTTGAATAATCATGCAACTTCATATTTCCATTAGTGTATCTCAATCCATGAGAGATTGTGCCCTGAAGATATCTCAGAAGATTCTTGGCACCAATCTAGTGAGGTTCAACCAAATATGAGCTCACTATGCTAACTGCAAAGCATATATACAGACAAAAGTTCACCAAGAACATCAATGCAAATTACTTTATGGAACTTATAGGCATTTCCCAAATCTAGTCCAGCATCACCACCATATAACTTCTGAAAGTTAAGATCCTCGAGGTAGTCACAGGCTTGTAGTTTACCATTCCATATCTGGAATCCAACTCCCTCTTACTTCTACAAGTGAGAGGGTCTACACCTGTCAGAAATAGGTCGTTTCTCAGAAGGTGTTGGTATGAGAGTTCTATCATCCACAACCTTCAAATAATGGTTTGGATCAGCTTCACTTTTAGTGAATCTCAACTTCATCAGATAACTATCAATCCTCTCATATTAGGCCCGGGGTGTTTTACTTCAAGCCATAAAGGTCTTTCTTGCACCTGTATACATGATATTCCCAATCATGAATCTCAAACGCCTCGGGTTGTTCCAAACCTGTGGACCTGCTACATGAGGGGAATGGTCCCCTTGTAATATTTTCCTTCGGTACATCTCATACATGTACCTTCATGCTTTTCTTGAATTCAGGTATCCAAGTCACCATCTGACTCACATCGATTAGGGCCTCATAAAGTAGATCTCAGGTGTTATAGATGAGATATGTCATGATCCCCAATGGACCATCCTGCAACTTGACACAAATTGCCAACCCTGAACCCATGAGTAAAAACATCTTTGAAAATTTCATTATCAAACACTTACCTTTCCATTGATGAATGCCACCATGTAACCTTTGACTTTCATTGCCGAAATGGAAATCAAGTTCTTCTTGTGATTAGGTACATAAAAGAGATTCTGTAAATGAATCGAGTTACCCTCATTCAATTGCAGGGTAACATTCCCTACACCCTTTCTAGGATAGGTGGCATCGGCTCCAAGTATAATCCGACGATTGTTTCCATCTCTACCATATTAGAGAGAGCACCCTTCTATCTGATGAAGTGCCTTGAAGCACTATAATTGATAAGCCATATTCTCAAAGAATTTGAAGGACAAGGCCAATACAAGATAGTGCTTCTTTATCTTATCAGAAACAACCTTTGATTCTTCATACCCGGGGATCCTTGCTTTCTCTAAAGAGTCATCCGTTTCCTTGATGACCTGCATTACTTGTCATTCCTCTGACTATTGAAGATGTCCCTGGAATGATTGTTGTCATCATCAAGTGATGTGTCCCAGCCATTTGGACACCCCTTCGCATAATGGCTGAACTTATTGCAACCAAGGCATCTGCCTTTCCTTCCACCCTTAGATCCGGACTTACCAATGAAGTGATCTTTAGGTAGGCTATCAGAAGCTTCAATTGCGCTATTCTGATAATATTCTCTGCTTCGATTTCACCCTTGGTGAATTTGAAGAGGGATAAGGAATCCACTGATCCTTTTGTCCTTTTCCAACTATCTTCGGTGATTGCTCTTTTACTCTTGCTTGGGCTTTGTCTTCACCTTAGCTCTGATACCATGTTAATTTTAGGTATGTTCTATGCTTAGAGTAATTTATTTCAATTTTCACATATCTTTCCAGATTAGCAATCACATCAACATTAGAGTAAACTGCAGATAGAACATAAACATAAATTGCAAAAGGCAAGCCAAGACAAGAGGACACAAGAACACAAGATGTGGCACTAGCTAAGGACAAACCCTAATGTGGGGAAACCCTTGATCAATTCTTCTTACATGTTCTTCAATAGTTTAGCAGAGAGAGAGAGAGAGAGAGAGATAGTACATTTACAACAGAAGTCAACACTTTGACTTTTCTAGATAAGAGCATAGATCATCTCTAAGAAAATGATACATGAGATCAGTTGAAGACAAGCTGCTTCAACTGATTCTCCATCACGCTGCATCTAGTCATCATGCTACACCCATTCACTAAGCTGCTCTTGTCACAGAAATGAAACCAGTCATGGTTGTACCCATACGTGCTGCTGTACACACTTCATCCACTATGCAACAATTGTACCTATACATGCTACTGTACATACTGTCATCACTATGCTGCAATAATTGCATGTTGCAGTGCATACTGTCCACTAACTGTTATGCTGCATATAACTGTACGTCTAGATGTGTAGCTCCTTAGTCTTCATTATTCAACTGGTTCTCCAAGATGATTACACCACCACTCTACTCCTTGCTTAGTTGACTCATCCTCAATGCAATACTTCTAACCTTTGACAATGCAATTCTCAATCTCTTATTACAACAACATTATACAACCCTTAAAACAGGTCTGAGGCAATCTTTCTGGAGGACTGTTCCATCCTTTATGAGCTCTTAAAAAACTCCCTCTATCCTCAGCCTTCTAGAAAGATACATAGCGTTCTATTCAGCCCTTCAGTCTTCCTTTATCACACAGACACCTACAACAAACACACTGTCCATTCCTGTACCTTTAAGACACTTTCTTGCTGCATTCTAAGGCTACTTGTGATGCGTCTTAGGGTATTTACATGGCTGAGTATTAGGGATCATTGATGGTGGATTTAGGCTTCTTTGATTGAGAATATACAGCTTCTTAGGACAACAGATTTAGGGCCTCTTGGGACAGCGAATTAGGGCTACCTGTTTGCTGCGTATTGGAACTTTCTTGACAACAAGTAGGACCACCCTTGACAACGTTCTAGTCTTCTTTATGACTGAAGATTAGGGACTCCCTTTAGTTGTGTTTAGGAGCTCTCTTTACAGTGGATTAGGGCCTAAGATTAAGGCACCTTTGACCTGTGACTAGGGAACTTTTAGGACAACACATTAGGGCTTCTCCTTCCGCTGTGCATAGGCCTCCTTTACTGTGGCTAGATCTCACTGTTTGGACAATGGCTAGGCTTCCTCCTTGAGCTGTGAATATGTCTCCCTCTTGACAACATATAGGGGTTTCTTTGAGCTGCATATAGGTCTCCTCTAACCTGCAAATGGATCTCCTCAGAAGACTACAGCTAGGTCTCTTTAGTTGATTGCGTCTAGGGCTCTCTAAGAATACCCTTTCCACTACATCCTCTTTGAGAGGGGACAACCAAAACAAGTGGAGAGGAGAGATCAAGAGAGATGAGAGTGTATTCTCAAATGATTCAAGGCACCTTTATTTATACTAAAACGTTGAGCACAAGTGGGGAATATTTGGTTGCTGGCTGACCTTGACGAATTGCCCATAACACAAATAAATTCATATCTCCATGAATACTTATCGAAATCGGATGATAGTTTGATCAATCCTACACCTCTCAATGAGAGGGATCCAAGAAAAATATCAACTCCATTAATAAGATGACCCACATGGAATTTGGCCCTAGTTTCCAATTTTAACAGAAGGGGACTTGAATAGGTAGGAGCAACAAATTGTTGCATTTGATTAGGAAAATGGAATGTTTAGTCAATAGATTGCCCCCTTGGTATGGGATAGGGAGTATATGAAGGTACCTGCCCCCCAGGAGGAGGGTACCTGGTATAGGGTGGAGGAGGCTCTTGTAAATGTACCATTCCACTAAAATTTGGACCATATTGCTTCTCCAAGGATTGTTGGGATGCAATAGGTTGTGAGGTGCTCATTATAGAGGTTCCAGATGACATTACAGATGAGTATGGAGAATGAGAAGTCCATGCACTTGTCGTTGCGCTAGAAAATGTTCCAAATAAGGAATGATAACCAAGTGGCACAAAGGGACCACCATACAAATGGTTTTCTAGTGAAGTCACAAACATGGAGGTAGCTTCAATTTCGGTTGACTCAATCATGATACTAGACACGGGTTGAGAAACTGATGTTGACTCAGTCATGGTTAAACTTCTCACAGGGATTTGTCGAGAGTGTTAGAGTCCTATAGTGATATGATTCATAATTTTGAATTGGCTAAGGTTAAGCCTTGTAATACTGTACATACCTTTACTTTCTGCAAATGTTTTCCATATTAAAAATTAAAAAATATAAAGAGGGTATGTCCTAGAAGAAATATCAAAGGACAAAAAGAATAAGAAAAGATCAAAAAATGAAAATATATGAACCCAAAAAAAAAAACAGATCATGGAAGTGTGCAAGTCTAAATGCCACTACTATTTTACTATTTTACTATCTTAAATAATGGTTGTGTGCAGCTTGTCATACATACCACAACCCATAGTAGTCAAATTGCTTAATCTTGACTATTTCATGCTTTGAATTTTAAGTTTATAGTTAGAGAATAAAATCTGACCAAACAACTTAATCTTGGTAGATCATTAGATAAGTAGAGAAAATAAAAGGAGCCCATCAACTTAATCTGAGCCCCTGGATGATATAAGATTAGAAGTAGATAGTTTGTTTTATAAAAGAAAAGAAAAAATGATAAGGGTCTGCTAGCCTAAATGCATCGAAATAAGTGAAGAAAAAATGTTAGGGTAACTAATGGGTAAGTAGAAGAAAGGTTGCTGAAGTATAAAGTTGATTGGACAAAAGCACATTTATCATGCTTAATCATATCTTTCAATGTGCATGAGTAGTTAACAAAGCAAAAACAATGGTTTAGAAGTTGATTTATTTAACTACCCCTCATTCATTTCATTCCTATACTTACTAAATTCCCCATCTACAAGTATATTCTAGTACTAAAAATCCTTCAAGTCATAAAGGCTTAGAGCATTTCTCCGACTTTTGGTGGGAGCGGACCCTCAGCTTAATAACTTATGGACATCAAGTATTAGAATTCCCTTCATAAAATTCATTTCCCTTCATTACCCTAATGAAACACCTTTTCCTAAGGTTAAACTCTATTTTCCTATGAAAAGTAAACAACCCCATCTTAAATTCCATTTCATTCAAAATACCCACAAAAAGATTTTATCCTAAGTATAAAGTGCATGTGAAGAAAATGCACAAATATTACATTATGCTTAGTGGTATGTTCACTCCGCTCATTTCATTTCATATTAATTTTTAATATAATAAAATAGCTCTCGATATACCTCTTCCCATATATAAATAAATCCCGTATATAATATCCCAACTCTTAATTTAGCTATAAACTATATTTGTATCCCATATCCCCAAAAAAATTCTCTTAACTCACCACTTCTCGGTAAAGTTAAGATAATCCCTTCCTTAACCTCGTCCGATCATTTAATCCCATGTTTAACTCATAAAATAATCCCAAACCACCATGGATTAAAGCCCCAGCCGGCCCCCCCCCCCCCCCCTTTGCCCATTTTCATTCGTTCACATCTTATATCTGTCACCTGATTGTCGTCCGATCGTCAGTGCCCAAATCCAACGGTCCACAACGATATTAGGTTCACCCGATGTTTGACCTTTACCTACCCGATAAAGTGGTTTTTCTCGGGCCCCCATCTGCTACGTGTCAAGCACTAACATAGATCAGGTGACCATGCCAAAATACTGCCTCCTTCGTAAAAGCGGTGCGATGGCTTGGGAAACCACCTCCCCGCCCAACCCGAAAAATTACCCACTGTTCATTTGTAATTTATCTGCCAAAATGTGACCATTGTTCAATAAAAAGGCTGAGAAGCCCTATTTCGCCTTTTTCACTCAATTTCTTTGTAAACCTCTGCAAACCATTATGACACCTTCAAACGCTAAAATCGCTAATTGAACACAAATTCATTCCTGAAGAGGTTGCAGAGGCCCCAATTAATCTTTTAGTCCGTACTAGAACCCATTCAACTTTTTGCGGTTGCTGAGAACACCAATTTGAAGCTAATTCACCCAAATTCCAGGTATTTGAAGAGAAATTACCAGACACCCTTTCAATTTGAAAACGTTTAGTATTTAAAATGTTTTAATTAAGTAAAATTAATTGGAATTACTTTAAAATTAAAGTGTGTGCCCAAACCCTTCTGAAAGCTTGCAAGTTGCCTTCAAAACCTATGATATAAACATGTATTGCCAAATTCAAATCCACAAGAACTGAATTATGGTTGCCCCTATTGCCATGGATGTCAGACCTATCCCAACCCGCCATTTGGACCTTGATCACCTTCCCCTGGCAAACAAGGATTTTCAAATCAAAGGCACAAGTGCCTATACACTCTTGCTCAAAATTCATTGTTTGAGTAAGGACAAATATCTAAACCATACTGATGACATTGGCCTTTGGGACTTCAATTTTCCAAAATACTAGTTTCCACAAGTACATATCTTTCCTGAGATTGTCCATATGTGCCATGCCTATTACATTCCCAACCAGAGAGCTATAATGTCCCCAGACCAAAAAGTCTTGTTTACTATTACAACTAAATCAATCAATGAAATGTTGCAAGTCCAACCAGGTCCAAACCTGACCCCACTCTCCATTGGGGATTTGTTAGACTAGTACACCAAATTGAGTCCCTCTAAACTGGCCCAAATATTCCAAACTTTCACTGTAGAAGAGCAGCACATTCCTAAAGATGCCCGTCCATATGTTTCTTCCATTTTCTTTGAAAGGGGCAAGCAAATTGTAACTATGATATCATGTATTCTAGGCTATACCACAGATGAATTCGTTGATGAGCTCATCCTAGCCTTCATGTCCATTTTCACCCCAGGAAAGCCTCCTGCTACTTTGTAAAATTATGCCCAGTTCATAGCTGAAAGGATGCATGAACAATTTACTAGAATGCACAATGAAAGAGTATCCAAGTACTCATCTGTACTATACCACATGTTTTTGTATTATCAATCAGACAGATTTCCCTTCACCATCCAGAAGTTGGATACTAAAGGCCAACCCATGTATGCTGTATTTTGGACACCACTATTCGATAGGGTATTCATCACCAGGCACCTACACAGACTTCATTGACTCTTTTGTCCATCTAGTCATGACCATGCTGACAGGAAGCCCTCCACCCAAAATAAGCCAAGAAATCAAAAGAGTTCTCCAATTGTCCAATCAAAGTAAGGTGGGAGATTGTACCTTTACCAAAATCACACCGAAATAAGAATCTATGGTTGCTAGCTTGCCCCATACAAATTGCCTAAATACCTCCCCATGAGGTTATTTGCTCTGAAATGTTATACGCAGATAATGAACTCTGATGATGTCAACTTTGTCTCAGGCAAGAAAAGAACTCAGGTCAAGGTCAAAAATCAGTTAGGCCCTTTCATTTGCAATTCTAGAGAAGCAGGGGAGGAAGCAAATCAAATTCTGCAACAAATGAAGTTCCAAAACAGTTTCATGTGGAGGTATGACCCTCAAGGGTTTATAACCAAACTAAGACAAAAGGTCAAATTGGTACGTTACATTCATCACTCCATACCATAAATGGAGAGATATGCCAATAAATATGAGTGGTTGGAAAACACTCTCATAGACAGGGATAGTACAAAGGTAGATGTTGAAAATATCGTGTTTGATTTAGAGAGATAGCTTGATGAAAGCTCGTTCCTGTAGGTACCAGAGCAAGAAGGAACCATGAGTACCCCTACTATTTTGCAGACTCCTCAGAATGAGGAAAAGAATCTCAAAAGGAACAGAGATGGAGCCTCTAGCTCCGATATGGACACATCCAACGTACAATATGAAGCTAACTAGAGCAAAAGGCCTAGGCTCAATCCTGTTTCAGAACAAGAAGACATAGAAGGCTCAGTAGAAATAAATAATAATGAGTTAGACATGAGCAAGGGCACAACTCCTACTGGGGAAACACAGGAGCCATCTACATAAAAAACTCAAATGTTAGAAAGGAAAATCAGTGTAGAAGTCTCCTCATTTAATAAGCCTGCTGATAAAGATAGGGACATTAAGGAAAGATTCAAGGAAATTGAAATTAGAAATGAGAAACTAAAGGCACAATCTACGCACTATATCTCAAGCTTACACCCCCTAATCAAAGTAGGTTGATTTCAGATTTTAACATCAAGGAAGGAAAGGTGCAAATGTCCTTCATAAAGCCAACTCTACAACAGCCAAGAACATTAGTAGATTTCAAGAAGATAGACTTTGAAGTATTGGCAAGGGATATTCATCCCATTGACCAAATTGAATTTCACAAATAGGCTAGAGAAATGATTTACTCCGCCCTTACAAGAAAATCCATAGATGCCCATTAGTTGCAAAACTCAATGAATAGCATTTCAACCCAGTATCAGTTGGAAAAGGCCTCCTCACAGGCCAAAGACACCAGGATCAAGTCTTTGGAAGACTTGGTAATTGAATTGGGACATGATCCCAAAGAAATCAAGGCTAGGGAACAACTAATCAAAAAGAAGAATGATGACATTGAAACACTCAAGAAGCAGTTGAAGATACCTCAACTACAACACCCCAAGAAACAAGAAGTCTTGGAAAACCAAACAAGTCATGAAGAGTTGATGGACTTAGTCCTTAAACTAAATGATTAGTTGAGGGAGACAGAAAAGGAATTAGACAACTTAATCCAATTAGTCCTTAAACTAAATGATTAGTTGAGGGAGACAGAAAAGGAATTAGACAACTTAATCCAATTAAAGCAAATTGATCTTGGCACTACCTTGGTGAATGTCATCCCAGCAGGTACCATGGCTATTCCTTCCACATTAGCAGCCTCATTGTCTCCCAAAGCTCCAATGCCCACAACACAACCGATTTCTACATCAGCAACAGGTACATGAGGTGATGAAGCAGCAAACTTAGTTAAAGCTATGGAAGAAATGTCCATACAGACAACAGAGATAAATAATCTCAAAGAGAAAGTGACAAGCTTGGAAACTGATTACAAGCTTGCCAAAATCATGCACAAAGAAGAAGTGCAAAAGGCTACCAGGTTGAGTGAAAGATTGAAAGCCTTGGAAAAGGACTTAACACTGAAAGAACCCCTTGGGTAGGCTAAGGAAAAACTATGGGCCAATATCATTGACTTTGTCAATGATATTTGGCCATCTATTCAGGTAATTTTTGAACAAGTAGATTTGATAAAGCTGGCTACACAGGCCATATAGAAAGTAAAAGAGGAATTAGGACAAATGCTAGAAGAGGCTACCAGAATCATCCAATTCCTTAACAAAAATAATAAGTATGAGCTTCAGGAATTGGAAATAAATGACAAAACAGAGACAATTTTGGAGGTCAGAAAGGTCCTCTCCAAGAGGAACTTAATGCAAAACTTGGAGGATAAGTGTCAGAATATGCAGATAGCCATTGAAAGATTTATGGCTAAGTTCCAAATTTTGAGAGAGAAGGGATTACCCAATCCCTTAGTGATAAATGACAAGCTCATGACATAGGAGGATTACAACAAGAAAATCAAAGAGGCAGCAAAGGATCAGGGAAATACATCATCAATAAAGGCATTGCCAATAGGCAAAGTACTCTGCCAAACATGTGAAAACTTGTTTTACCTCCAGCATGAGGTAAAACACTTGTTTATCAATAAGCCTACTTTTTCCAAATATACAGAGGCAGATGAAGTATATATAAAGATGCTAAAAATCCAATTACCTGATGCTGAAACATGGGAGAAATTAATTGATTTACTATAGAAATATGCAGTAAAAAGGTTAATGTACAGTGAAAGTAAAACAACATTGTAAAAGGATGAAGACAAATCAACAAAGTCAAAGTGTATCAAAGTCAAAGTGTATCAGATGAAAGCCTAAATTAAATGAAGCTTCTAGTGTGAAAGATTAAACAACAAAGCAGATTAAAATGCAAAAGATCAAAGCTAGCAGTACCAAAATAAAAGGGACAACATGAAATAGCTCAATAGATGTCTCTATCTTCTTGCAAGAAGATATTATTCTTTCCTAGATTAAATTTCAAATTAGTTTGAGATATTTTGTAATAAACTTTTGTATAAATAATTCACAATTCGAAGTATGTAGGGTGGATTCTATTAGACATTTCTATAGACTTTTTGATCAAGAAGACCCAGAAGGTTATTGTATCAGTTGATGAGCAAGCAAGCTGGATTGATAAATAAAGATCAGACGTTTCCAAGGATTCATGTGTTGAGCGAATTTTAGACAAGTATTTTCATGTGTTATTGTCATTTTTCTCAAAGTTATTCAGAATGTTAAATGTGTTTCTCAATCTAAATGTTATCATTGGAATAATATTTCAGAACTTGTTTAATCACACTCTGTCTTAACAGTTAAGAATTTGAATGTTTTCTTCTGATATTTAAATTAAAGAATTCTTAATTTCTCTTTGGTTTAGATTGATTTCATGAATAATCCAGGTTAAAGGATTCTTAACTACCCTTTGATCTTGATTACCCCTTCCTTCCTCATTCATTATTTGGGTATGAGAACGCTTAACTGCTTTCTCACCCCGAGTGAAGCCCTTTCACCCCTCTGTCTCAAATATCTGAAATACGCTATGTTGTCTTGCCCTTGGAACATCCCCTTTAGTGAGTTAATCCAGTTTTTCTTCCTTATTAGTTGACTCCATAGCCCAATGGTCTAAAAGACATCAATTTAACCATCTGTTTAAGTAGATCCCACCACCCAATCTCAAACACAAATCGAACACCCCTTGAACAATCATAACTAGCCTAAAAACATCTTAACTAAAACAAAGTTAAAATTTAAAAAGAGAGCCCTCTCTGAGCATCAGGAAGGCTAGGTCCTGATCTCCAAAAGCGGATTGTGGTTACCTTTAGTTTTTCTTTCTTCTTACTTCAAAGGAATTATTAGAGTGATAACATTTATGGTGACCATACTAGGGACTTCGATTTTCAGTCTCATAAAACTTTAAGGAAACCTGAAGTAAGTTTTCATAAAATCTCATAAAAATAGCTTAAAGCTTAAAATTTTGGCTCTTAAAAAGATTCACTATGCTAGGGCCAACCTAGATCCCCCTGCAACTATAGTGGATGACCTAGAGAGAATTTAAAGACAACCTAAAACAATATAAACTCAAGCCAGTAGTAGCAGATTAGTTAGATCCAATTCACTCCCTTAGGAGTTGTCAACTTTAGAGGACATCCCTTTTGATTCGACATTTGAACTCTCATTTTTCAGAAGTAAATCTGAGAATGAAATCCATGAAACAATCTTAGATCCTGAGTTTGCTCAATTCATTAAATAAGAAAGGGTTATTCATTTAGATTTAGATATATTAGTTGTTGAGACTTTTGTTAAATTAGAAGCTTGGGCCTCTAAATTGATAAGTAATATAGGTGATTCTTACACGCAACAATCTACTGAGCTAGATGCCCTTACTACTGCTGCCCTTGGAGTTTCTTCACAAACTTCATTTGCTATAAATCCACCTTCCTTTACCACAACTTCATCAATTGTATCTACCACAATCCAATCACCTAAACCACTTATTAATCAAGCATCTTCATCATCATCTAGTTCACCTCCATTAGTTTCAAGCTCTTCTTCAACCACCACAACTTCCCCCTCAGTCAAACCATAATCACAACAATGGAAAACAAATATGCTCCTCCCATTTTACTTGCCCAACTCCATCCCATGCCTGTAGATTATCAGAGTAAGATTTTCCTGTTTGATGCTACTGGTCATTGCACTGCCCATCAACATGTAAACAAGATGTCTAAATTTTTTGAATTACATGAAATAGATAAGGCAGATGTCCAAATGAGATTGTTTGCCCAAACTGCAATTGGTGTTGTCAAGAAGTGGTTCAAAGCCTTTCCTGCCAACCATATTGCAGACTTAAAATTTTTCAAAGGTTATTTATTGATCGATGGGAAAGAAAGAAGAAACCATTGCAAATACTTTATGAATATGAAAATATGAGGAGAGCTCCTAACGAGTTAGTTCAAGACTATTGCACTAGGTTTAATAATATCTATAATGAAATTCCAACCAACATTAAACCTCCACTTGACCTATAATTAATTAAGCTCCCTGATGGTTTTGATGCTGATATGTCATACCCGCTAAGGGAGAGAAATCCTAAAAAACTTGAACAAATGCAGAGTAATGCTGTCAGTGTAGAGGCCAATCTGTTAGCTAAGAAAGCATGAATGAGGAATGAAACTAAAGTTGTATTTAAAGAAGAAGCTTCAATTTTAGATGAAAAAGTAGATGTTTTAGCTAAAAGTTTAGAAAGAATCATGGATAGGTTAGATAACATGGAGAGGAAAAACCAATGGGAGAATCAACAATAACAACCCTCAATAAGAAACCCAAATTTTAGGAAGAACCCTAATACTGAAAAAGATGCTACACCAAACCAACAGATTAGCCTGCCCTTCCAAGAAAACTATGTTGAGGATTCACAAAACCAAGAAGCAGAGGATGATACCCAGATTAACTTACTAGAAACCACAGAGGAAGACACTGTTTTTCTTACTTAAGAAGAACAAGAGTTATATATGCTTCAGCATTTACAGTTAGAATCTGGTGAATCTTTTGATTTTAAGCAGGGATATGAATCAGCTATATATGAGGTACATAAACAATATAGCTTGAGAAGCAAGAAGAATAATGAGACTCCTATTAAAAGATCCATCCAAACCCAGACTAAGGTAATAAAAGAAGCTCCAGTTAACAAAGTATTGCAAATTCCCCCTAGGGGAACACCTGAAACTTCAACCCCTAGGATTGTAGATATAACCTCCACTAAAACCCAAACAAAGCCAATCAGTGAAAACAATCAAGATAAAAGAAACCAAGGTAAAACAATAGAAACATAGACTGAAATGCCTACCAATGAGAAACATAATAAAGACACTCAAACTGCACACATTAAGGAAGATCTAAATCAAACAAACAAACTTCAGCTCCCTTTCAATATTAAAAATGAAATAGCTAAATTAAAGATATCAGTTCCTTTTCTCGAACTGGTAAAGAATGAATCTTATAGGTCATAGATAACTGATATTTTGAACATATGAGAGGGAGAGGATTCTATTAATTTGAACAATAACCAACCTGAATTGTTGTTTGTTCCCGAGGCCAATGGAATTCATCAGCAAGGGGGAGTTCCTCCTTTTTATATCAGCCTAAACATTCATGATAAAATTTGCATAACACTATGTTGGACTCAAGAGCATCCCACAATCTCATGCCAAAGGAAATAATGGTAAGATTGAACCTAGACATTACAAGGCCTTATAAGGATTTATTTTCTTTTGACTCCAGCCAGGTTAAATGCCTTGGTTTGATCAAAGACTTATGTGTGAATCTTGTCTAGTGCCCAACAAAGAGAATTCTAATGGACATTGTAGTTGCAGACATCCCACCAAAATATGGAATGTTACTATCTCGCTCGTGGGGAGAAAAACTGCAGGGATATTTGCAGTTGGATATGTCTTATGCCACCATATATGTTTTTGGCCAACAAAGAAAATTATATAGGGAAACCTTGATGAAGTACATGGTCAGTAGTGAGGAAAAGCCAAAAAACTTTCCCATATACTCCATGCATTCATATATGGACTCTTTCATCGTATACAATGAAGAAAACGATAAAAAGGAAATCACAACCAAAGACCTTAAGTACAGAATGACTGATAGTGAGAACATATTCCATGAGTCACTTTGGCATTTAGACTTTGATGGGTCTGTAGATAGGTTAGGGGCTAGTGCAGGAGTGTGGATCCATAATATGGAAAATAACCATGTTGAGGGACATGCTTTTAGATTGAACTTCAAATGTACCAATAACATGGCCGAATATGAAGCCCTAATTCTAGGGTTACAATTGGTCAAGAAATTGGGAGCCAAAAGAATTTCCATCATGGGAGACTTAGAGTTGATTATGAAACAGATCAGTGTTGAATATTCTGTCAACAACCCTAGGCTTGGTAGATATAGGGATACTATTTTAGACTTAATCAAGGACCTCCTGGATCAAACTTTACTACCATTCCTAGAAAACAAAACATGCAGGCCCGCTGTCTGGCTACCTTTGCTAGTACTTGTAAATTGCCATTTCAACTAAACCACCAGTACACTGTAGAAGTCAGACATAGGCCTGTTATACCAAATAACCTTAATTATTGGAAGATTTTCTCCCAGGACTCTTAGATCTATGATTTCATGAAAAATGAAGGTGAATTTTGGAACCGTAAGATAGAACTAACTGTACAATAGACAATAATGTAGAAAACATTTTAGATGTAAATATTTTTGATATAACTAAACCAACTAAATTTACTAAGCTAGAAATAGATAGTTTAGAAAATGTAGAGATAGATGAAATAATGGATGATGATCTTGAGATTCTTAATTTGAAAGACAATTTTTTGCCTAAAGGATTGGTACCTTTAGAAGATTTGTTTGACTCTAATGATGTAGCTAGGAAACCCAAGATGGAACCTCTAAGATCTGACATAGAAGAGTGTAATATAGGGACTGAAAATAATCCAAAACTCATTAAGATATCTAAAGCCTTACCCCTAGAGGAAAAGTTCAAACATATCAATTTGTTTAAGGAGTTCCAAGATGTATTTGCCTCGAGTTATGAAGACTTAAAATCTTATGACACCAGCATAATCCAACACAAAATACCTCTAAAAGAAGATCATAAACCTTTCAAATAGAAACTTAGGAGGATAAACCCAGTTCTTCTGCCATCCATAGAGAAAGAGGTTAAAATAATGTTTGATGCCCAAATAATAACACCCATTAGATACTCAGACTAGATTTCAAACTTGGTTACAACTAGGAAAAATATAGGTGGAATTAGACTTTGTGTAGATTTTAGAAACTTGAACAAGGTCTTTTTAAAATACAACTACCCCTTACCAAAAATGGACCATATATTGCAAAGGGTAGTTGGATCATCTACGATTTCACTGTTAGATGGATTCTCTGGGTATAACCAGATATTAGTCCAACCTGAGGACCAACCCAAAACTACGTTTACTACTCCTTGGGGTACCTTCATGTATTTGAAGATGCCCTTTGGATTAATAAATGCAAGTGCCACTTTTCAAAGAGCCATGGATATAGCTTTTGCCAAGGAAATCCATGATTTCTTAGTAGTATACCAGGATGACATCAAAGTTTTCTCTAAATCTGACAATGAACACTTAAACCACCTCAAAAAAGTATTTATCAAATGCAGGAAACTTGGGATTTCTTTAAATCATAAAAAGACACTTTTCAGTCTAGAAGAGGGAAAGTTATTAGGACACATCATATCTAAAGATGGGATTAGGATATACCCTGCTAGAATAGAAGCCATTTTGACCATTTCCCATCCCCGAAATATAAAAGAGCTACAATAATCTCTAGGTAAGATTAATTTTCTTAGGAGATTCATCTCTAATCTAATAGAATTAATTAGGGAATTAAATAACATGCTAAGAAAGGACTCATAAATCAAATGGACCTTGGAGGCCAAAAAATCCTTTGAATACATCAAGGGAGCTTTAACCAAGGCTCCTATCCTGATTAGTCCTGACTTTAGGAAATATTTTATCATTTTTTCTTTTGCTTCAGAGCAAACCATTGCAGAAGTCTTGCTGCAAAAGAACAATCAAGGATATGAACAACCAATAGTATTCTTTAGTAAATCCTTAAGAGATTCCACACTCAAACATAATATCATGGAAAAACAGGCATTAGCTTTGGTTAAGGCTATCAAATATTTCAGAGTATACATTCTATACTTTCACATTATTGCTTATGTTCCAAACTCTATAGTTAAGGACATTTTGACTCGAAATGGGATTGAAGGAAAAAGAGGCAAATGGATTGCCATAGTATTGGAATATGACATAGAGATAAAACCCACCAAGCTCATCAAAGGCCAAGGTTTAGCCAAACTCATGCTTGAATCGAACTGTCAAGCCCTTGATATTAACTTCATTAGTTCCCTTGATGATCAGGAGAAGATGGCGACTCCACAGATCAGTGAACCTTTTACTGATTCACCATGGTATGCAGATATTAAATTTGTATTACTAAACTTACAAGCTCCTCCTGGATTGACAAGAACTAAATCTAGACTCTTAAAAATGAAGTCATTGAGATATTGTTTTGTAGATAATGCATTGTTTTGGAAGGACAATAGTGGTATTCTCTTAACATGTTTATTAAAGGATGAAGCTGGCAAGATTTTACAAGAGTTTCATGTAGGGGATTGTGGAGGAAATTTTTATTGGAAGAATACTGCTGACAAGATTCAGAGGGCTGGTTTCTACTAGCCTACTTTGTTTGCAGACATTAAAAAATATGTGACCTCCTGTCACAAATGCCAGATTTTTGAGGGAAAGAGGAAACTATTACCCTTGCCCCTTAAACCAATTTCCACTAAGATTCCATTTCAACAATGGGGGTTAGACTTCATTGGAGAAATACACCCAGTCTCGTCATCTCAACATAAATGGATTCTAATAGCCATAGACTATTTTACCAAATGGATAGAGGCCATACCTTCTAGACAAGCCATAGACACTGTCATAATCACCTTCCTAGAGAGTAATATCCTTTCAAGATTTGGATGTCCCCAGAAGCTCATTACTGATAATGCAGCAACCTTTAAATCCAAAAGAATGATAGATTTCTATAACAAATACCACATCACCCTTGGCCATTCCACAACCTATTACCCTCAAGGTAATGGACTAGCATAGTCATCCAACAAAAGTCTAGTCAATATTATCAAAAATTTACTGGAGGATAACAAAAAGACTTGGAACAAGAAGTTATTCAATTCCTTATGGGAAGATAGACTGACTACTAAGAAGTCCATTGGAATATCACCCTATCAACTGGTTTATGGCATGGATGCAGTTTTACCATCATCCTTGGGAGTGTCAGTCATGAAGATCCTTTAGGAATTACAAGTGGAACCAAATGATATTCAGAGAAGAATAAATCAGACCATACACCTGCAGCAGACCAGAGAAGAAGTATATGTAAATTCACAGGTAATCCAGGAAAAAATCAAAAAAGTCTTTGATAAAAAGATTAAAGCAGAGGATTTTCACATAGGAGACAAAGTCCTTAAGTGAGATTCAAGGAGAGAAGACAAAGGCAAGCATGGAAAATTTTATCTTTTGTGGCAGGGGCCTTATGTCATTTATGGCTACAGAGGCAACAATGCCTTTTTATTGAGAAACATAGATGGATCAGATCTACCAGGAGGACCTGTTAATGGTAGGATCCTGAAGCATTACTTTTCCACTGACTTACAATAGTTCACTTTAATTTGCATCATTGTACATAACATTGCATAGTGTAGATTGAGGTGGATAGTAATCCTTTGAAGTTTAAGCCCGTAGAGAAGGCTCTAAGCTTTGAAATATTTACTGTCATAAGTATCAATAATGCAGATTCATAGAAGCACACTTTGCAAGGCAACTTCAACCACAATTCAAAGGATACCGATCTTTAGAGTTCTTGACATTTCACTAAGAAATGACATCCCCATGTGGAGCCACTATTAAAGTCCTATAGCTATAATAATTCATATTTTGAACTGGCTAAGGTTAAGTGTACATACCTTTGCTTTCTGCAAATGTTTTCCATATTAAAAATTAAAAAATATAAAGAGGGTATGTCCTAAAAGAAATATCAAAGGAAAAAAAGAATAAGAAAAGATAAAAAAATAAAAATATATGAACCCCAAAAAACAAAAACAGATCATGAAAGTGTGCAAGTCTAAATTCCGCTACTATTTTACTGCTTTATTGTCTTAAATAATGGTTGTGTGCATATTGTCATACATACCACAACCCATGGTAGTCAAACTACTTAATCTTGATTATTTCATGCTTTGAATTTTATGTTTATAGTTAGAGAATAAAATATGACCAAACAGCTTAATCTTGGCAGATCCTTAGATAGGTAGAGAAAATAAAAGGAGCTCATCAGCTTAATCTGAGCCCTTGGATGATATAAGGTTAGAAGTAGATAGTTTATTTTATAAAAGAAAAGAAAATGATAAGGTTCTACTAGCCTAAATGCATTGAAATAAGTGAAGAAAAAATGTTAGGGTAACTAATGGGTAAGTAGAAGAAAGGTTGCTAAAGTATAAAGTTGATTGGACAAAAGCACATTTATCATACTTAATAATATCTTTCAATGTGCATGAGTAGTTAACAAAGCAAAAACAATGGTTTACAAGTTGATGTAATTAACTACCCCTCATTGATTTCATCCCTATACTTATTAAATTCTCCGTCTACAAGTATATTCTAGTACTAAAAATCCTTCAAGTCATAAAGGTTTAGAGAATTTCTCTGACTTTTGGTGGGATCAGACCCTTGACTTAATGACTTATGGACATCAAGTGTTAGAATTCCCTTCATAAAATTCATTTCCCTTCATTACCCTAATAAAACCCCTTTTCTTAAGGTTACATTCCATTTGCCTATGAAAAGTAAAGAACCCCATCTTAAATTCCATTTCATTCAAAATACCCACAAAAAGATTTTATCCTAAGTATAAAGTGTATGTGAAGAAAATGCACAAATATTACATCATGCTTAGTGGTATGTTCACTCTGCTCATTTCATTTCATATTAATTTTTAACATAATAAAATAGCTCTCGATATACCTTTTCCCATATATAAATAAATTCCATATATAATATCCCAACCCTTACTTTAGCTATAAACTATATTTTTATCCCATACCCCCGACAAAATCCTCTTAACTCACCACTTCATAATAAAGTTAAGATAATCCCTTCCTTAACCCTGTTTGATCATTTAATCCCATGTTTAACTCATAAATAATCCCAAACCACCATGGATTAAAGCCCTGGGCTCCCCCGAAACATTTGCCCATTTCATCTATGCACATTTGTCACCCAATTGTTGCCCGATCGTCAATGCCAAAATCCAACGATCCACGGCCATATCAGGTTCACCCGATGTCCGAACTTTACCCGCTTGATAAAGTGGTTTTTCCCAAGCCCCCATCTGATACATGTCAAGCGCTAACATAGATTGGGTGACTGCGCCAAAATACCGGCTCCTCCATAAAAGTGTTGCGATGGCTTGGGAAACCATCTCCCCGCTTAACCCGAAAAATCGCCCACTGTTCATTTGTAATTTACCCGCCAAAAAGTGACCGTTGTTCAATAAAAAGGCCGAGAAGCCCTATTTCGCCTTTTTCATTCAATTTCTTTGTAAACCTATGCAAACCGTTGCGACACCTTCAAACGCTGAAATCTCCAATTAACCTCAAATTCACTCCTGAAGAAGTTGCAAAAACCCCAATCAAGCTCTTAGTTCGTACCATAACCCATTCAACCTTTTGTAGTTGCCGAGAACACCAATTTGAAGCTAATTCACCCAAATTACAGGAATTTGAAGAGAAATTGCAAGACACCCTTTCAATTTGAAAACGTTCAGTCTTTAAAGTGTTTTAATTAAGTAAAATTAATTGGAATTACTTTAAAATTAAAGTGTGTGCCCAAACCCTTCTGAAAGCTTCCAAATTTCCTTCAAAACCTCTGATATAAACCTGTATTGCCAAATTCAAATCCACAAGAACTGAATTATGGCTGCCCTCATTTCCATGGATCTCAGACCTGTCACAACCCCCCATTTGGACCTTGACCACCTTCCCCTAGTGGACAGGGATTTTCAAATCAAAGACATAAGTGCTTATACACTGCTGCTCAAAATTCATTGTTTGAGTAAGGACAAATATCTAAACCATACTGATGACATTGGGACTCCAATTTGCCCAAATACCAGTTTCCACAAGTACATATCTTTCCTGAGATTGTCCATATATTCCATGCTTGTTACATTCCCAGCCAGAGAGCTATAATGTGCCCAGACCAAAAAGTCTTGTTTACTATTACAGCTGAATCAATTAATGAAATGTTGTAAGTCCAACTAGGTCCAAACATGACCCCACTCTCCATTGGGGATTTGTTAAACTAGTACACCAAATTGAGTCCCTCTAGACTGGCCCAAATATTCCAAATTTTCATTGTAGAAGAGCATCACATTCCTAAAGGTGCCCCTCCATATGTTTCTGCCATTTTCTGTGAAAGGGGCAAGCATTGTAACTATGATATCATGTATTTTGGGTTGTACCACAAATGAATTTGTTGATGAGCTCATCCTGGCCTTCGTGTCCATTTTCACCCCAGGAAATCCTCCTGCTACTTTGTACAATTATGCCCAGTTCATAGCTGAAAGGATGCATGAACAATTTACCAGAATGCACAATTAAAGAGTATTCAAGTACTCATCTGTACAATACCACATGTTTTTGTATTATCAGTCTGATAAATTTCCCTTCACCATCTAGAATTTGGATACTAAACGCCAACCCAGGTCTGTTATATTTTGGACACCACTATTCCACAAGTATTCATCATGATACACCTACACAGACTTTATTGACTCTTTTGTCCATCCAATCATGACCATGTTGATAGGAAGCCCTCCTCCCACAATAAACCAATAAATCAAAAGAGTGATCCAATTGTCCAAGCAAAGTAAGGTGGGAGATTGGCACCTTTACCAAAATCACACCAAAATAAGAATTTATGGTTGCTAGCTTGCCCCATACAAACTGCCCAAATACCTCCCCATGAGGTTATTTGCTATGGAATATTATAGGCAGATAATGAACTCTGATGATGTCAACTTTATCTCAGCCAAGAAAAGGACTCAGTTCTGTTAGCGCTTGAAATTTCACCTCAGGCTGAAAAAGGTAAACTCCAAGGCAACATCAAACCACTTAGCCTCGTAGCTAGCCCTACGGGGCAGGAGAGGGCTCTCTCCGGTCTATCTTGGCAAAGATCTTCAACGGGAAGAGATAACCAATAAAGAACACTGATTTTAGGCTAGTAAACTGATAAAAAAGGTTTGATTTGGGATTTTTAGGGTTTTGGTGGAAAATTGGGGAAAGGCAATTTTGGGTGCGGGGATTGGACACAGTTTTCGCAGGGGGTTCTTTGGGGCGAGGTAGGAGACTATATTGATGCCTTTGAAATATTTGGATGGATGAGAATGACTGGTGAGGAGCTAAGGAGAGCAAGCAATCACCTTGAATTCTCCTTAAACAGCTGAAAACATTGATATTAAGCAAACTTAAAGGCAGAGCATAGCAACCATGAATTCTACCTTAACACTTCATTTGCCTAATTTGCGGAAGAAAAAGTAAGAAGATGATTCACATAAAAAAGTTACAAGTACAAAGAGAAACACACCATCAATACATGTAACCACAGGAATCCCAAAAATGACTGCAAAACCCTGGTCTTCCTTCCTTTTCCAAAAATGCAGAGATACAATGAGTAATACAATAGAAGCTTTCTCCCTCAAGAGTCCAACCATGAAAATGACCAAGAAAGTACATAATATAGGCAATATAACATCTTTCCTTGCCTATAGGTGTCCAGCTCACTATCCTAGGAGCTGTTTCAACCAATTCCAAACTGAGCACTAAAATCTAGGCAATCAAAACAACTTGCCTCTATAAGCTAGGAAACCAATTCATTCATTAAATTTTTGCCTTTTTCATGAATGAATCTTCTAGAAGAGATAAATAAGTTTCAAAGTATCATAAAATTACATCATTTACATCAAGGAGGATCAAAATCCACTCCAAAAAGTCAAACCTAGTCAAAACTGCGTTTTGCTGAGCTGTAGGTGCATTTCTGTGAAAATAGCCTGATGCGTAGCGCCCTGAATCTCAACGCGTAGCGCGCCTCTGGGCCTGCTTTTGAGGCACTTCCAGGAGTCAAAATGAGATACAAGTGGGCTTGTTGGAAAGGTCTGGATGTCTACTTTCCAGCCCAAGTGGCATTTTTCAATTTGGTGGCCATTTGCCCCTCCAAAATTGCGATCTCCCAAGACTACTTCCTGTGTGTCCAAAAAGTGGCAGAAGGTAAATTTTTGCTTGTTTTTTGACCTTCTGGAGGCTCAAAACTTGGTTAAATTTCTTGGCAATTGCTGAACAAGTGTATTTTTGCATGAAAAATCCAAAAATTCTAAGTTTTCATGAAAAGGAGATGCCCATCTTCAGGGTAGCGCGCAGCACGCTACGCGTTGGGGAAGAAAACCTGTTTTTTGCCCAAAAAATTTACAAATGACCAAAAATGCTCAAAATTTTTTGAAATTTGTGCAGAAGGTAAGTCATTTAGCACCATGCTCCTTCAAGGAAGCCTCAGCCAAGATGTGGAGGGGATCGGGCCTTTTTCTTCATTTTAGTGCCTTGGCCAACCGTCCTTTGAGCACCTTCATTTTTGACTTACATACGTGCATTCGAGCCCAATAATGGTTTTTCATCTTCTGGAGCATGTCCTTATCTTTGTTAGCCTTGGCCAGCAACCTCTCCAAATTAGCATTGACTCGGAGAAGCATAGCCTCTCGCTCAATGGGTACCAAATCACCGGGTCTCTTACGAGCCAAGTTGCGGTCTTCATGGATCCTCCCCAACTCATCGAGAGTGTGCTCATCCTCTAATTGTTTGTTGCACTGCTCTAAATATGTGATTGTCCATTGTGCCATCTCTAATTTTTCTTGCAACAAGCGATTTTCAGCCTCCCGTTGCTGAATGATCTCCTTAAGCTCTGAGCTAGGAGAACGGGTGTCCAAATCAATGATGTCAATGTCTGGATCACCTGACAATCCCTCCTCAATCATGGGTTGCTTGCCCCTCTCTGATACCTGTGCTGCTGTCAGAAATGAGGCCCCTTCCACCTGGTGTGGAGATAACACTCGCGGTGCTGATGAAGAAGGCAAGACCCCTTCCACCTGATGTGGAGAAAATACTCGTCGAGCTGATGCAAATAAGGCCCTGTGGCCTCTCTGATATGTGACGAATGGAGGGGAGTTGACATGTCTGGGCTCAGGGATGTCATACTGCTGTGAAGGTCCTCCCTCCTCATGAACAACCTCAGGGGGTGGTGGCGCTGTGAAGAAATCTCGAGAGATGAAATCCTCCCATGGAACACCCTGCTGGGCCAAATGGTGCATGACCACAATCTTGATCAAAGCATAATGGTAGATGCTCCTGTGTTGCTGTGCTGGGCTCTTTCTCTGCACCAAGGGCACCATCCTCTCAATATTCTGGCACATGAAGAAAGGAATGTTCATCATCCGTACCCGTGTGAAATGCATCAACAAGCGGATATGATACGGATACAAACGTGAAAATCTGCCCTCACAGGTGAAATAGCGAATGATGAGCCTCATCAAGGGCGCATACTCATCCCTCAAAAATCTGAAAGGAAACACACTAGTTAGGTGCCTCATATATACAGGTTTAATGTAGGGCTCATACTGGAATCTGTCCAACAGCTGGCGCTTGTTCCACTCTTCTCCAACATTGGGTATCCATGTTGCTTGAGCAACAATCTCAGGTGACAATGTAAAATCCACCCCTGCAAGATTCACATGCCCGTTGTGCAAATGCAAAACAAACAAGTGGACCAATTCCCTGTGGTGCTGAATTTGGGAAATTCTCTCACAATATTCATAGCATGATAGATATCGGAAACATGTGACTGCAACAGGACAAGCTTGCAATAGGCCAAAGAGGTGGGATCCTCTCTCACATGCTGACCACCTTTACCACCCCTGTGAGGCCTCCTTGGCACCTCAACCTCCGGTGTTGACTCACGGTCATCACTTTGCTCATAGTCTGTTTCGGTTTCTGACATGGTTTCAAAAGCAAAATGGCTGAAATGTACTGCTGCTTCTGCTCAAATGACCTGCTGTTTTGACTGTTTGAATGCTGCTCCAAGGGGACAAAAAACACAAGGGAGATGTTAGGGAGGGGGACTTTTGAGGGGATTTAGGGAATATATATATAAAAGGGAATTTAGGGAAATAATTGTGACATATACATCATCACATAATCATAATTTGCAGGGGTTTGATAAGAGGTAGGGGTTAGGGAGATTTTATTGAATTTTAGGGATAGGGGTAGGGTTTTAGGGCTTTTGATATTTTTGTTAGGGAAATTGTGTGAAAGTGACAATGGAAGTGATAATGGGGATGTGGGGAAATGAGGGAGTGAAAAAGATGACCTTGGGCAGCAAATGTAAAACCATAGCTCACATGCATTTGAATTTTTTTTTTTTTTTTTTAAACATAATACATATGAATTTTCCATTCACCTTGATGGTAGTTGACACATTTTCACGCTCATGTTATCTTTACAAAGCAAGAACTTCAATGTTTTGAAGCCTACCTGAAGAAATTGAAGAGGAAGAAGTTGATTTGTGGCTCACTAGCAAATTTCTGAAGGTGGAAACCCAACGCGTAGCGTGCGGGCTCTGGAGCGTAGCGCGCGCCCAACACGTAGCGCCCGACCAAATTTTGCACTGCAGAGACTGCCCTGACGCGTATCGCGCGCCCAACGCGTAGCGCGCAAGCCCTGATGCGTAGCGCGCATGTGCAGTCACCAAATTCGCCCAGTTTCACACTAAATCGCCTTTCACACTTGCTTTTGGAGTCTTGGAGGAAAATGAATTGCAAAATGAGGAGAGAGGGGCTTTTATAAGCTTGATTTAAATTAATTTCCCCTCAAACCCACTTTATAATGTTTTATGCAATGACACTTTTTAAAACTAATTGCTGCTGAACTGTGGTTTCCTTTTTGTCATGAAATTGGTTGAAATGATGCTTTTTCTTGAAATTTTTTGTAGGGATAGCTTCTGAGGAGTCTTGGAAAAGGAGACCAAGGCCGCATGCCAACTTCTCAAGAATTTGAATGTTTTACAAATTTTTACAAAAATGAGAAAATGACCTTGCCTTCAAAAACAAAGTTTTTGAACTCAAGGTAAAAATTAGCTATACAATATGAAATCATCTGAAGTGATGCTTTGATGTACATCCCTCTGGCCTGCTGGGCATTTATTGACCTCAAAAGACATGACCTCAAAAGACAAAATTGGACTAAACCCTAGACCTAGGACCCTTGATTTCAAGACAAGACGAATGATCTTGTAAGGAATTTATTGACTGAAACAAACTTAATCCAGCAGTGCCATGAGGGGAATAAAAGACACAAGCTCCTCCAACAGGGTTATGGCATGCCTAATGGAATGCAATAAGATGACACTGATGAGACACCTACTTATGCAAATGCGAAGAGCTTTGATCGCTGATGGAGGGCTACTAGACCGACTCTAATAGGACCATGGTTGACCATGCTTGAGGATGGTTGATTTTCCTATTGAGACAATATTTATCACAATATGATGTTGGACCATAGTGATTATTGACCATGATTGATTTTCATATTGAAACAATATTTGTCACAAGCTTTGCCATAATGCGACATTGGACCATGGTTGACCATGGATGAACAAGGCCAGTTTTAATATTTAAAAAATCTTTGTCACGATGCGACGTTGGACCATGGTTGACCATGATTTATTTTCATATTGACAAAATATTTGTCACAATCCGATGTTGGTTCATGGTTGATTTTCATATTGAGACAATTTTTGTCACAATGCGATGTTGGACCATGGTTGACCATGGTTGTCACAATGTGACCTTGGACCAAGAGACAATATTTGCCACAATGTTACCATGATTATT
>APFE030330967.1:238779-276262 GCA_000404065.3 Pinus taeda | reverse complement strand
AGGATGCTATTTATGGATGATTGGTCATGTTCGTAAAAATAGATGGACCTCTATTTTTAGACATATGGGCGGAGTCTATTTTTTAGACTGTCAATCCAAAAATAGAACAGTCGAATATTATTAGCTCTTAATAATATTTGGACTATAAACATTATCTTATCCTCTTGCAACACTTTAGTTCGAGCTACGGATGTGGCACATGCAACTGCCAGAAGAAAATACGCTTTTCCTATGGGTTAGTTGAGCTATTGCATGATGGACTTCAGTTAGAACTCAAGTGATTGAGTTTGGTGGAGTTGATTGAGGAGTTGATGGAGTTGTGTTCAGTTTGACTTAGTTGAACTAGTTGTATTTAGTCTAACTGACAAATACACTAGTGATAAATGGTGTGAATTAATTATTAATTAATTCACTAATTATTAACTCATAAATCAACTAAAGAATACATTAGTTAACTCAGTGCATGGATAGTTCAGTTGAGACAAGTGTTAGAGGTGGGTGAAAGGGTGAGTATACTATCAATTGTGACTATAGTTGTGCATGATATTTTCACAATCATTGATTGAGATTTCCAATGAGGATTGCGCAGTATAGGCCAAGGGAATTTGAACTTGGATCAGATCTATTCTCAACATGGATTGTGCAGTAGAGGCAGGCAAACAACGAAAGCAATTTGAACCCGTGGCTTGTTCAGATCTGAGCTAGTTTGTGTGTAGCAGGTGGAGATAGTACTGAGTACTTGTGAGGAGTATTGTATTATGTATTGTTACATGTTCTCTATCATTATAATATACAGATAGTTGGGGGTTTTCAGATGTATGATTTCCCTAGTACATACTGTGTTGATATGTATGATTGATGTTTCAATGTGCGCATGCGATTGTTTCTTAATTCCACAAATTGATGATCAATGGTAGAGGAGGTTATGTATTATGCATGCATTCCGAAAATAGTGTATAATCAGGATAATCTCTGTGAATAAGTGTTATATTATTCAAAATTTCTACAAGTGGAGTTAACTAGAGTTCCTCTAGTTTTAGTGGAGGTTTACTAGGAGAAACAATTTTGGTCATAACTTTTGCAAAATTCGACCAAATTGGGATCAAGAAAAGGTGTTCCTAGATGATTTTGATGTTCTGAGAAAATTAAAGCAGGTTTCAGGAGTAGTAGAGCATTGTAAAAAACACTTTTTCCATTATTGAGCTAATATAGAGGCCCAAGCCATGGAAGCTAGACCAAGGAGATGTAGCTCAGGAGGGGTGAACTCCTTCATCAAAACACTGTGTTAAGTGTTCAGTTTGATGGTTTGTTGTACACTTGTTTTCTGTTGTTCAACACTTGATTTTCATGTTATTTTTCTTACAAACTTAACATAAAACTTGATAACATTTGCCTGTTTACATTCACAAGCACCATAAGGAAACCTATGCACATGGAGCAATGGACAAGCAGTTGTTTTTAATTCTAAAATTGAAATTAGCACAACAAAACTAACATTCAACAATAGATCAATCTGGTATCAGAGCAAAGGTTATTTGCTTGATTTCTTGAGTTTTGTGCAAGTAGGGTTTTAATGGTTGCAAATTTGTGATGCTTACAAGGTTAAAGTTGCAGAGAGGAGAAGGGACACTATTGGTTGCAACTCCTGAGGTAATTCCCAAAAGAAGGAGAGCCACAAGGCCATAATCTCCACCCAAAGTTCCAATCCCAATTGCACTTGAAACACCTCAAGTTTACCTTAAATTGATATTCAGGAGGTACAATCAGTACCAGAAGCTAAGCTTGAATCCAAAGCCGTCATGTTTGGAGCAAGAGAGACAGAAGGTCTTTCAGAAGAGGAAGCGTTCAAAAAATATTTCTATGACTTAAATGACATGGTTAGAGTCCTCTATGAAGAGAGGAATACTACAATGGCTAGAGAGACTTATAAGCCTCCACATGGAGAGGGAAGCTCAGGAGATAAAAAAGATCAAAATAAGGATTCAAAGGGTAATGGAGGAAAGCCTCCTCCATCTCCACCATCTTCATCTTCCTCAATATCTTCATCATCCTCAACATCTTAAACAACATCATCTTCCACTTCCACCACAAAAACTACTCATACTCATTCAAAAAAACCAAAGGAAAAAACTCCCTTACTCAAATTGGACATTAAGTTTGAAATTCCCATGTACAATGCTGAGGTGAATGCAGAAAAGTTAGACACTTGGATTCAACAATTGGAGGTTTATTACAGAATTTAGAACCTTCAAGAAGATGACATAAAAATCCAGTTGGCTTCATTGAGGCTAGGAGCAGCACTAGTTTGGTGGGAAGCAAAGACTCAAGAGGAAATGCGAATTCATGGTAAGATATCCATTTCTTGGGTTGAATTTGTTTTTGCAATTAAAAGATATTTTTATCCTTTAAACTATATGCAAAAATCCATTATGAGCTGGTAAAATTTTAGGCAACTCAAGGGCCAAACAGTTCAAGACTATACCCAGGAGTTTAGGAAGAGGGCTTTTTTGTTAGGAGTAAACTTGAATTCCCAAGATACACTGTTGAAATATATTGGGGGTTTACATTCCTACTTAAAACATACTATCCTTATGTTCAATCCAAGCAATTTAGGTGAGGTATGTGTGAAAGCCACACACCTTGAAGCAAGAGGAAAGAATATTCAGGAAGAGGGTAGTAAGAAGAAGCCATTCAAGGGTAAGGAGAAAGAGAAGGGTGTAAAATGGAAAGGAAAGAAGAATGAAAGTGTGAAGAAAGAAGGGGAGAAAGCTATATGTAAACATTGTTCCAAAGCGGGGCATGATGAAACCCATTGTTGGAAATTACATCTCGAACTAAAGCCTAAGAAACCAAACAATAAGGGAAAACAAAAGACGACCACTACCACACAACATGATCTTGGATCAGATTCTAGTGATGAGACCAAGATTTCAGCCATGGTTACAAAAGGAAAAGAAGTTTTTGCAAGCACTAGTTCCTCACATAGTCACAACAACACTCCAAATGAAGAATGAAGAATAGAGTTGTTCCATGTAAGGGTCACTTAAAATCATACAAAGATTGATGCATTATTTGATAGTGGGTCACAATCAAACTTAATTTCAGAATACTTGGTCAAAAAGCTTAACCTTGAAACTGTACCTTATCATAAGCCATATCCCTTGGGTTGGATATTCAATAATGCAAATTTACATGTTACAAGGAAATCCTTATTCAGGTTTGCCATTACTAAAAAATTCATTGATGAAGTTGAGTTAGATGTAGTTCCACTTGACATCTCAGGAATCATTTTGGGAAGTCTTTATTTGTATGATAGGAAATAAGTATTTTATCGCCATGAGAAAAAATATCTATTTCTCAAGAATAGAGTGGAGTACATTATGAGAGCCAATAAAAAAAAATTAAACATTTCTTTGATTAATGCAGGGCAGATGAAGAGACTGGTAATTGCAAGTAAAAATTTTGTGCTTCTCATGATCAAGAAAAAGAATGATATTGATTATGAATCTTTTGAAGGTTGTGATGATAAGTTAAAATCTGATTTGTTTGATGTGGTAAGCAAGCATGGCGAGATGTTTCAAGAACCAAAGGGGTTACCTCCCAAGAGGGGAATTCATCATGAGATACAGTTGCAGCAGGATGTTCCACTTCCAAACATTGGCATGTATCACATGTCGATTATGGAGAGTATGGAAATAAAGAAGCAAATTCAATCATTTCTAAACAAAGGTATCATACGCCCATCTACTTCGCCATGTGGTGCACCCATTTTTTTGGTGCCAAAGAAGGACGAGACTTGGCGCGTGTGTGTGGATTTCTGTGCATTCAACAAAATAACGGTAAAGAATCGTTATCCACTCCCAAGAATTGATGATTTTCTTGATCAATTGAGGTATTCAAAGTATTTCACTAAGTTAGACTTACGAAGTGGTTATCATCAAGTTATAATAGATGAAGAAGACATTTGGAAAACTGCATTTAAAACTGAACAATGATTGTTTGAGTAGCTTGTTATGCCTTTTGGTCTTATAAATGCTCCAACTACTTTCATGAGAGAGTTATGAATGATGTATTGAGACCATTTCTAGATTAATTTGTCATTTTTTACTTAGATGCTATTCTCATATTCAGCAAATCTAGAGATGAACATGTCATGCATGTGAACAAAGTACTTGATGTCTTGAAAAAAGAACAATTGTTTTTAAAGATGTCAAAGTGTGAATATGGCAAGACTTATTTAGTGTATTTGGGACACATTGTTGGAGGAGGTGAGCTGAAGATAGACCCCTCTAAGGTTGAGGTCATTCTGAATTGGTACAATCCTAATACAGGTACATATGTAAGAAGCTTTCTTGGGGCAGCACAATATTGGAGGAAATTTATTGCTAATTTTTCTTCCATTACAGCACCACTACATGCATTGACTAGTGTTAAGAAAGTATTTCAATGGGAAGATGTACAACAAAAAGCACTTGATGCTTTAAAGCAAAAGATCAGTTCAACACCAATATTGGGTCTTCTGGATCTTAGACAGCCATTTGAGATTCAAATGGATGCTAGTGATTATGCCATGGGAGCAGTTCTTATGCAGCATGGTAAGCCCATTTCATTTCATTTTGAAAATTTTAATGGTGTTGTGACTAACTATCCCACTTATGACAAAGAACTTTATGCATTGGTACAAAGTGTCAAAAAAATGGAAACACTACTTAATGGGGAAGGAGACCATTATCCATACTGACCATCAACCATTGCAGTACTTAATGTCACAGTCAAAGTTGCAACAATCATGACACTTCAGATGGATGGGTTTTCTACAACAGTTTCATTTGGTTATCAAATACAAAAAGGGAATCCACGATAAGGTAGCTGATAGGCTTTCTAGGCCTATTGTAAATTCATCTATTATACTCAAGCACAATTCTATTTTACATGAAAGTCATATTGAGCAATATGCATATGATAATGACTTCCAAGATGTGTATGCAAGCTTGAGGCAAGGAAACCAAATTGAAGAGTTAGATTACCATGTACATAACAGTTTGTTGTATCACTTGGGCAAGTTATGTATTCCACAGGGAGAAAGAAACAATATCATAAGGGAGGTGCACACTTCATTGATTGTTGGACACTTTGGTGTAGGCAAGACAATAGCAATTCTCCAAAGGTATTTTTATTGGCCACGCATTTTTGATAATGTATCTCATTTCATAAGAGGATGTTCTTTGTGTGCAACAAGTAAGCCTAGTAATAGGAAACTAGGAGTGTACACTCTACTTCTGGTACCTTCACGTCCATGGGAGAGTATCTCAATGGCTTTTTTAGGAGGTCTTCCATTGTTAAAGAAAGGTCATGATTACTTGTATGTAGTTGTAGACAGGTTCAACAAGATGTGTATTCTAACACCATGCCAGAATCGGATTACAACTGAACAAACAACTCATTTTTCTTTCAAAATATTTGGGTTCATTTTGGTCTTCCAACTTCCATTGTAAGTGATTGACATTCTCAATTTATTGGGAATTTTTGGTCAAGTTTGTGGGACATGATGGACAATAAGTGAATAAGAGTACATCCTTTCATCCGCAAACAGATGGACAAACCGAGGTGGTCAACAGGACAATAATTCATCTTCTTAGAGGATATTGCAGCAAACATCCCAAGTTGTGGGATGAACAGTTGCATTACATATAACATGCATACAACAGGGCAAATCATTCTTCCACAAATACATCACCATTTGAGGCATGTTTTGGGTACTTGCCAAGATCGCCATTGGACTTCACCTTTGAGAAAGGTGAAAAGGATGTCGCCATCGATGGTCATAGTGACATTGATAAAGAAAGGAATTTCATTGAGAAAATTCAGTTGATACATCACATAGGGCAAGAACAACTTGAAAAGAGTCAGAATAGGTACAAGGCAAGGCATGAAAAACACCATGTCGATCATAAATTTCAAGTTGGAGATGAAGTTTGGTTATATATTAGCAAAGAGAGACTTCAGGGGGAAGGTAAAAATCTTAAGCCAATGCATTATGGTCCTGTTAAAATTCCGGAAAAGATTGGTAACAATGCATTTAAGCTAGATTTGCCTCCTTATATGCAAATATACTCTGTTGTTAATGTTGAGAATTTGAGATTGTTTGAGCCTCCTTTGATTGATGATTAAGGAAAGCATGTTCAGCTGCCATCAATAGATGATTTCTCACCAGAATATCTTGATGAACTTTAGCAAGATCTCATACTTGACAGAAGAACCAAAACTTCGAAGAGAGGGAATGTTGAATACCTTAGAGTGGGATTCAAGGGACAAAAACCTTCTAAGGCCAAATGGTTGTAGATTGAGAAGGTGAGGGTGTTGTACCCTCACCTGTTGAACAATTGATAGTATCTTTTTGGGTCCAAAAGGCTTCTAATGGGGAGGAATGATCTAGTGCTAAGTATTTAGCTCAAAAATCAAAGTTCTCAGAATCGCTCGAAACTTGAACGACCACGTCTATCTCGGTGATACGATCCCAACACGACTCGTTTAACTCAAAACCAAGTTCATATGAGGAAGATATCACGTTATATCCACTTTGCCAAACAAAAGATTTTTTGCAAAAAAGGTACAATCACTACACAGTCTGCAATCCGTACTACTAACGTGGAAGGTGACTTGGCAGGTCAATGGGATGGTCAATGTTCAATTAGGACTCTCCAAGTGGTACAGTTCTCTTGGTTTGTATATTGGTGATTTGGAGCGATTTTATTGGTTTGAGGTGGACCAATGAGGAGGGGACAAGTGGCAAGCCCAGAGGTTGCCACATGTCCCTCCCCAAAGGACCCGTGTCAATGGTGCACAGTGGAAAATTTTTGGGCAGGTCAGCGGAGTCGAACCCGTGACCTCACCTGCATTAACTCCAAGGCCTACCATTCTACCACATCTGTGTGACTTAACATACAATGGTCTTCGCATATAATTTTTATGTTAACATTTTGCGGTTGGGGGTTAGGAGGGAGCCAGCCCGTGGGCTAGCCCCCTCCCATGTGAACACCACCATACATCTGGCGGTAATGGCTAATGGCTAATCCATCTGGCTGCCAGTTAAAACATAACCGTTCATGGTTACTGCAACATGTGACCGATATCACGAAGACTGTTGGTTAGTGTTACCTTCACCTTCATTTAACCTGTTACCATGTGTCCACTATTGTGAAGATCGCGGCTAACAATTAACGGTTATCCAAAATCCGCGCCATTAAAATGCACTTAAAGCACTAATCCAATTTATTGTTAATTAATCTCTGTTATCCACTAATTAACCCACAGTTTAATATGGCAGAAATTTCAGCGGTACCTCCAAAATAGGCACTAAATCTAGTTTTAGTGGAGTTAACTGGAGTTCCTCCAGTTTTAGTGGAGGTTTACTAGGAGAAACAATTTTGGTCATAACTTTTGCAAAATTCGACCAAATCGGAATTAGGAAAAGGTGTTCCTAGATGATTTTGATGTTCTGAGCACATTGAACCAGGTTTCAGGAGTAGTAGAGCATTTTAAGTATAATGTTTGCCATTATTGAGCTAATATAGAGGCCCAAGCCATGGAAGCTGGACCAAGGAGATGTAGCCCAGGAGGGGTGAACTCCATAAAAACATTGTTAAGTTTTCAATTTGATGGTTTGCTGTACATTTGTTTGCTTCTTTTCAACACTTGATTTTCAAGTTATTTTTCTCATGAACTTAACATAAAACTTGATAAAATTTACTTGTTTACATTGACAAACAACATAAGGAAACCTATACACATGAAGCAATGGACAAGTAGTTTTTTTTTTAATTCTGAAGTTGAAATTAGCACAACAAAACTAACATTCAACAACATATCACAACACCAATGAAGTACTCAAACAAAATTGCCATGATTTGATCCAAAATGGATCCTAAAAACCCTCTAAGTCTTCAATACTTAATAACTATCGCCAAGGATAAACCTTCACAAATGGCAGAAAACATTATCAGACAGGAAAAACACACAGAAATGGTGAAAACAGAGCCTATCGAAGGCTAAAACAACAATGCATAGGAGCCACCGGATCTGGCCGATCAACAGTCCAGATCTAATCGACATATCACAATCGGAGGCAGCAGGCAGAGTAAATCAGAAGCAGTCTTATGGAAATCGCAATCGTGATCAAGCGTGATTAAATGAGGACCGTTGATCAAGCATGTAGATCAATGGTCCAGATCTACTCGTGCAATATCGCATCGCTAATATAACATAGGGAAGGACCTAACCCATGGCCCGAAGGTTCGGCGATATGCAATTGCGATGTATCGCATTGCAACTAGATAAGGGGTGATGCCAAGAGGTCAACAATCATGCGATAGCGATGCGTCGATAACCAATAAGGTCGATTGGCGCAATCGGTGATCAGAGACCCAGAAGGAGATGCGATACACGATATAACTGGACCTGTTGGGATTTATAGATGCAAACACATAATATTTGAAGTCTGATATGTGGCCATTTGACGAGTTTTCCTATTTATTTGGGGTTTTTCATTATAAACCTAAATACAAAGGAACCTGTGACTAGCAACATGTGATAGCGATACAAAGGCAGACCCGATGGAGTCTAGGAAGGGATTGATAATATTTGAAGTCTGATAAATGACAGTTTGGCAGATTTTACAACGTTTCTGTGTATTTTTTTGTGTAAATAGTGAAACAATAGTTTTGGGAATTTTAACGCGCTAGTGGTCCTTTCCGTTTCATAACAGGTGGCCACCATACCTAAAGACGTTACACCATGATTGTTTAACACTCAGAGGGGATTTGAGTGGACAGAGGCTGGGAGCCAGAGAGCCTGAAAGGGAAAATGAATAGACAAACGTTGATAGGCTTAAAAGCCACTCAGTGTCAGAAACATAGACAGGCAGTGCTGAGATAGAGAGAAAACAGAGACAAAGAGCGAAGGGGAGAGTCTGTGTACTCAGAAAGACTTGAGGGATTCAAGCAAAACCCTGTTGTCTGTTCCTATTGTGTTGAGACTCAATTTGAGCTCACATTTGTAAAGCAACTCTACTCTTGAAGACATAATAGAGAAGTCACCACTGGAAGCTAGACCAGGAGATGTAGCCCAAGAGTTTTGGGTGAACTCTTTGATTATTTGTTGTGTTATGTGTGTGTGTCTGTTATGTTTCTCTAACTGCTCATTGTTTATATTATTTGCAATCTTTTCAATCCGTTGCACTAAGTAATATAGGAAAATCCTACACATGAGTTTGTAATACCTTAATATTAATCTAAGATTTAATTTTCAAATCAAGTGGTATCAGAGCTTTTGGTTTTGGTTTTGTTAAGGTTAGACAAGCTTGTGCTGGATTTTTGAATGCTAACTAGGTCAAAGCTCAAACTAGGAAAATGAGAACTTGTTGAGGCTAATTCAGCGATTGGAAGAGTCTATTCTTAGAGGAGAATGGCAGAAGGAACTCCATTGGAATCAAAATCTCAGTTCATGGACAGTTTTATGGCCATGCGAACCATGGTGGAAGAGATGTATCATAATTTAAGAAGGGTCGAGGTGAAAGCACTTCAACAACCAAAAAAGAAAAAGGAGCAGAGAAACCTTCTTTACATGCCCCTCCAGAGAGCAAAGAGAAAGGGGAAAATCCTCCTCCATCATCTCCTCCACCATCTCCTTCATCATCCTCATCTCCTAGACTTGAAAAGAAAAAGAAGAAAACTTCTTTGTTTAAATTATATGTAGAGTTTGATTTGCCAATTTATGATAGGGAATTAAATGCAAAATAGATAGATAACTGGATTAGACAGATTGATGTATATTGAAGGGTGCAGAACATTGATTCAGAAAGGAGAAAGATTCAGTTGGCTAGCCTTCTCCTTGGAGGAGCTGCACTAGTGTGGTGGGAAGGTAAGACACAAGCTGATCTGAAGAGACATGGTAAAATTCTTTCTACCTGGAATGAATTTTTTTCTACCATCCAAAAAAAATTCTATCCTCTAGCTTATATGCAGCAAGCAATGATGAGTTGGCAAACTCTTCGCCAATTAAAAGGCCAAAGTGTACAAAGATATACCCAGGAATTTAGAAAAAGAGCTTTAACTCTAGGCATATCTCTAGACTCACCCGAAACTTTGTTGAAGTATATAGGTGGTCTGCATAGCTATTTGAAGCACACCATTCTCATATTTAATCCCACTAGCCTAGATGATGTATCAATTTAAGCTACACGTCTAGAAGCTAGAGGCAAGAATGTGAACCCAGAGATTGGGGGATCTTCAAAACCCTCTACAAGCAAGAACAAGGAAAAGAAGAATCTGAAATGGAAGGAGAGGAAGAAAAATGTTGTATAGAAGGACAAACCTTCATGCACTCACTGCAAGAAGGATGGACACAATGATGAACACTGCTGGTCTTTGCATCTGGAGCTGAAACCTAAGAAGTTCCATGGTAAGAAGAAGAAGATTGTTGCTGCTATTCAGAAAGACTTGGGGTCAAACTCAGGTGATGAAACAACAATCACAGCCATAGGTATAAAAGGCAAAAATTCTGAAGCATCTACAATTAATTCTGCGCAATCTATTGATAATGAAGATAATGAGAGGAAAAGACATGAAATTTTTCATATTAGAGTTATTTCCAAGCACCAAAATATTGATACTTTATTTGATAGTGGATCACAAGTAAACTTGAATTTTGAAACAATTGTAAATAAGTTGGGCTTACTAACAACACTTCACAAGAAGCCATATCCATTAGGTTGGGTATGTGATAAAGAAAAGCTACAAGTGACTAGAAAATGTAAACTCAGGTTTGCTATTGGGTCAACATTTGTAGATGAGGTTGAGTTAGATATAGTTCCCTTGGATATATGTGGTATTGTTTTAGGAAGTCCTTACTTGTATGATAGAAAAGCTATTTTCTATAGAGCTGAAAATAAGTATCAACTCACTAAAGATGGAAATAGAATATATTGTAAGAGCTCATAAACTCAGGGTAGATTGAAAAGAATTGTAAATTCATGCAAGCAATTTTTACTAATGGTTGTAAAGGAAAAGAACCTTGATAAAACCAATGTGTTTGAAGGTTGTGATGCTAAACAGAAAGCTAATTTAGTTAAAGTTGTTTCAGAATATGATATCCTATTTCAAGAACCTAAAGGTCTACCACCTAAAAGGGAAATAGTACATGATATTCATTTGCAGCAAGATGCTCCATTACCTAACATCAGAATGTACAGGTTATCCGCTTTAGAGAATGCAGAGATCAAGAAGCATGTATAGGAGCTGCTCGATAAAGGGTTCATAAGACCAAGCACATCACCATGTGGCTCTCCAATCGTACTGGTGAGAAAGAAAGATGGTTCATGGAGGATGTGCATTGATTATAGAGCACTGAATAAAATAATGATCAAGAATCGTTATCCTCTTCCTCACATTGATGATCTATTAGATCAGCTGAAAGGAGTAGTTCATTTCTCCAAGTTAGACTTACATAGTGGCTATCATCAGGTCAGAGTAGAGAACAAGATGCATGGAAGACTGCTTTCAAAACCAAGCAAGGGATGTATGAATGGTTGGTTATGCCTTTTGTCTTAACTAATGCTCTTGCCACTTTCATGAGAGTTATGAATGATGTACTCAGACCTTTTATTGATGATTTTGTAATTCTATATTTAGATGACATTCTTGTTTTCAGTAAAAAACGGGAATAACATTTGAAGCATGTAAAGCAGACTTTAGATGTTTTGAAAAGAGAAAATCTCTATGTGAAGTTATCAAATGTGAATTTGGAAAAACATATTTAAATTACTTGGGTCATATTGTAGGGGGTGGTGAATTGAAGATAGATCCCTCGAAGGTTGAAGTCATTGTGAACTGGCCTAAAACCAAATCTACTACAAAAGTTAGGAGTTTCCTAGGAGTAGCACAATATTGGAGAAAGCTTATTGCTAACTTTTCCTTTATTGCATCTCCCTTACATGCTTTAAAAAGATTAAACAAGGTGTTTCAGTGGGGAGGTAAACAACAGAAAGCCTTCAACACCTTAAAACAAAAAATTAGTACAACACCAGTACTAGCACTGCCAGATCTTCAACATCCATTTGAGATTGAAACAGATGCCAGTGACTATGCCTTGGGAGCTATGTTGATGCAACACGGTAAACCCATATTCTATCATTTTGAGACATTTAATTTTGTAGTAGTTAATTATCCCACATATGATAAAGAATTGTATGCATTAGTGCAGAGTGTGAAAAAGTGGAAACATTTCCTAATGGGCAAAGAAACAATTATACATACAGATCATCAACCACTTCAATATTTGCACTCCCAAACTAAATTGCAGCAATCAAGACATTATAGGTGGATGGGTTTCCTATAGCAATTTCATCTTGTCATCAGATATAAGAAAGGCATACACAATAAGGTTGTAGATATACTATCAAGACCAATCATAAATGCATCTACTATACTTAAGCATAACTCAGTAATGCATGAAAGCTACATTGAACAATATGCTGAAGATGTAGATTTTAAAGATGTATATGCAAATTTAAGTCATGGCAAACAAGTAGAAGAATTGGATTATTATGTTAAGGACCAATTCTTCTATCATTTGGGAAAGTTATGCATTCCACAAACTGAAAGAGTTAACATAATCCAAGAAGCACATACTTCTCTTATATCAGGTCATTTTGGTGTAAGTAAAACAATTGCACAACTATAAAGGTTCTGTTATTGGCCAAGAATGCATGAAACAATTTCTAGATATATTAAAGGGTGTACCATGTGTGCTAAAAGCAAGACCAGCAATAGAAAAATAGGCTTGTACACTCCACTTCCAATTCTTTCTTGTCCATGGGAAAGTGTTTCCATGGACTTTGTTGGGGGATTGCCAAAACCTAGAAAATGCCATGATTATTTATATGTTATTGTGGATAGGTTCAACAAAATGTGTGTTTTGATACCTTGTAACAAGAAAGTTACAAATGAACAAATAACGAAGTTGTTCTTTTAGCATGTATGGGTTCATTTTGTGTTACCCACTTCTATTGTATCTGATCGAGATTCCTGATTTGTTGGGAAGTTTTGGTCAAGTCTGTGGGAATTGATGGACACCAGATTGAAGAAGAGCACAATATTTCATCCACAAATAGATGGTTAAACAGAGGTGGTTAACAAGATAGTGATCCAGTTGCTCAGAGGCTATTGCAGCAAGCATCCCAAGATTTGGGATGAACATTTGTGTTATGTGCAACATGCTTACAACTGTGCCAAGCACTCTTCTACTCAAAGATGTCATTTTGAGACTTGTTTTGTTTTATACTAATGTCTCCCTTGGATTTTGTCTTTAGTAAAGACATAGCAGTTGATGGACACATTGATGTGGACAAAGCAACCAAGTTCATTGAAAAGATCCAAGAAATTCACCAGGCACTGTAGGAACAGTTGGAGAGAAGCCAGGCCAAGTACAAGGCAAGGCATGACAAGCATCGAATTGAGCATATCTTCCAAGTTGGTGATCAAGTCTGGCTGTACAACAGCAAAGACAAAATGCAAGGTGAAGGTAAGAAGCTGAAACCAATAAGTTGTGGGCCTTTCAAGATACTTGAGAAAATTGGTGAAAACGCTTTTTGCCTTGATTTTCCAGCTTATATGCATATCTATTTAGTCGTTATTGTAGAGAACTTGAGACTATATGAACCTTCATTGATTGAAGATCCTGAAGAGCAAATTCAGTTGCCTTCTATTGATGATCTGTTGCCTGAATATCTCAATAAGTTGCAGGAAGACACAGTTCTGGACAGGAAGGTGAGAACTATGTGTAGAGGGGATGTTGAGTACCTGAGAATCAGACTCAAAGGTTCAAAACCAAGCAGTGCATGATGGATAGAGATTAGACAAGTGAGGAAGCTATATCCTCACTTGATCGATGCTTAAACACCAACTTTTGGTGGTCCAAAAGCTTTTCAGTGGGAAGGCGTGATCCAAAATGGATCCTAAAAAGCCTCTAAGTCTTCAATACTTAAGAACTATTGCCAAGGATAAACCTTCAAAAATGGCAGAAAACACTATTAGACATGAAAAAAACGCAGAAATGGTGGAAACATAGCCTATCGGAGGCTAAAACAACAATGCATAGGAGCCGCCGGATCTGGCCGATCAACGGTCTAGATCTAATCGGCATATTGCAATCGGAGGCAGTAGGTGGAGTAAATCGGAAGCAGTCTTATGGAAATCACGATTGCGATCAAGTGCGATTAAATGAGGACCGTCAATCAAGTGCTCAAATCAATGGTCTAGATCTACTCGTGCAATATCGCATCGCTAATATAACATAGGGAAGGACTTAACTCGTGGCCCGAAGGTTCAGCGTTATGTGATTGCGATGTATCACATAGCAATATCGCATCACAACTATATAAGGGTTGATGCCAAGAGGTCAGCGATCATGCGATAGCAATGCGCCGATAAGGCCGATCGACACAATCGATGATCGGAGACCTGGAAGGAGATGCGATACACGATATAACTAGACCCAATGGGATTTATACATACAAACACATAATATTTGAAGTCTGATATGCAACCATTTGATGAGTTTTCCTGTGTATTTGGGGTTTTTCATTATAAACCAAAATACAAAGGAACCCGCGACTAGCGACTTGCAATAGTGATACAAAGGCAGACGCGATGGAGTCTAGGGAGGAATTGACAATATTTGAAGTCCGATAAATGACAGTTTGGAGGATTTTACAGCATTTCTGTGTATTTTTCTGTGTTAACAAAAAAATGATACTTTTGGGGATTTAAACCCGCCAAGGATCCTTTTCGTTTCATAACAGGTGGCCACCATACTTGAAGATGTTACACCATGATTGGTTAACGCTCAGAGGGGATTTGAGCAAACAAAGGCCAGGAGCCAAAGAGACCAAAAGGGAAAATGAACAGACAAACACCAATAGGCTTAAAAGCCACTCAGTGTCAGAAACAAAGACACATAGTGCTAAGACAGAGAGAAAATAGAGACAAAGAGCGAAAGTGAGAGTTTGTGTACTTAGAAAGACTTGAGGGATTCAAGCAAAACCCTGTTGTTTGTTCTTGTTGTGTTGAGACTCAATTTGAGCTCACATTTGTAAAAAAACTTTGCTCTTGAAGACATAATAGAGAGGTCACCACTGAAAGCTGGACCAGGAGACGTAGCCCAAGAGTTTTGGGTCAACTCCTTGATTATTTGCTGTGTTATGTGTGTGTGTCTGTTATGTTTCTCTAACTGCTCATTGTCTATATTATTCACAATCTTTTCGATCCGTTGCACTAAGTAATATAGGCAAATCCTACACATGAGTCTGTAATACCTTAATATTAATCTAAGATTTCATTTTCGGATCGTGATTAGAGTAACAACACCAGTGAGATACCTAAAAGAAAAAGTATGATAGAGTAGAAACAACATTTTATTATATTATATATATAGATATATATTATTACTTTTTTTTTTGTTAGATCAGAGGTGCAGAGGAAGAGTTCTTTGCACTAATAATTTCAAAACTAGAAATATCAAAGAAATGTTTGATAAAGGAGTCTTTAGAAGCTGGAGAGTGGTATAGTCTGAGGTGATGTCCATTCACAAGAAAAGGAGTATGTGCGACATCAATTTTTATAAGTCTAACAATCCTCTTATCAAACACCCTTTCAACTTCATATTGTCCCATCCATCTTGAGAAAAGTTTCCCTTTAAAATCCTTGTACCGAGAGTCACAGAGCAATGCCTAATCTCCCCTTTGAAACAAATTTTTCTTGATAAATCTGTTGTGCCATTTAGTTAATTGCTTCTGAATTGCAGTAGTATTATGGAAAACTATCAAATGAATTTCATCCAACTTATTTAACTATTCTAGCCGATGTTTCTGGGCTTTTGAAAGACTCAAAACTACTTCAAGGGTTGTCCCGACTGTCTTAATTTCGAATTCCATTGGAAACAAAGGGGATTTCCCATAGACAAGCTCATATTATGAAAACCATGTTGTGTTTCACCATGTCTTTCTATATGCCCATGGTGCCTCAGCCCAATTTCAACGATGGTTTGTTATAGTCTTTGTAAGAATATTTTCCAATACCTTGTTTGTGCCCTCGACTTGGCCATTCGCCTGAGGGTGATGTGGAGACATTACCCTATGCTTGATCCCATATTTCTTCATAAGTCCTGCTATCAAATGTGATGTAAACTGCACCCCTCCATCTAAAACTATCTCTCTAGTAGCTCCATACCAAGCAAAATTTTCTTCAAATAAAAAGTTCGAGAAAACTTGTTCTGTTGCTTTCACAACAACCTTGGACTCTACCCACTTTGTCACATAGTCCATGAAAACCATAGTGTGAACTTTCTAATGTAAATGCGGATTGAATGGCCCAATGAAATCAATAGCCCATTTCTCGAAGGGCTCACGAACTAGTTGAGGTTGTAGCAACATCTAATTTTCCCAACCAGGCTGACCCATCCATTGGCAACTATCGCACCCTCGAACATATTTCCTTGCATCACGAAAAATGGAACGCCAATAGTACCCCATTTGCAACACCTTATGACCTATCTGCTTATCTACAAAATGTCCTCTATAAGGGCCATAATGAGTAGCTTTCAAGACTCCATAGATGTCATCCTCACTTATGCAGTGCCAGAGTTGTTGGTCATGTCCCATGTAAAAGAGATATACTTCTATCCATGAGTAGCGGGCACTATGATGGATAATCCTTCTCTGTTCTCTATAAGGTAAGTGTTGAGGTATTTTCCTGTAGCAAGATAATTAGCAATATCTGCATACTATAGAGTGTGAGTAGAAATTGAAAAAATATGTTCATCTCAAAAAATATCCTCTACAGGGGTACCTTCATCATAGTATCCATTCTAGGCAAGAAATACGCAACCACATTATCTTTCCCTGGCTTATATGAAATGGTAATATCAAATTCTCGAATTAACAACAACCATCTTGTAATACGACCAGGGGTTATTGGTTTATTCATCAGATACATGATAGTTGTATGATCAATGTGTAAGAAAGTAGGATACCCTTTAATATAATCCTGAAATTTATTAATAACAAAAATAATAGCCAAGAACTCTTTTTCAGTTACTGTATAGTTCAGTTCAGCAGGAGTCAAGTTCTTGCTGACATAATAGATCTCATACAATTTCTTATCCTCATGTTTCCCCTGGACTGCCCCTAATGCTGTTTGAGAAGCATCTATAGAGATGTGAAATGGGAGCTTCCAGTCAAGACATCATAATATCATAGCTTTACAAACTAGTTCTTTGATTTCTTTAAAGGCTACTTCACATTCACTAGTCCACACAAACTCTGCATTTTTAGGTAACAATTGAAAAAGTGGGAATGTTGTCTTAGAAAACACTCTATAAATCGTTTGTAATATCCAGCATAACCAATAAAGCTACGTACCTGTGTCGGTGTGTTAGGTGTAGGAAAATTCAATATCACTTCTACATTAGTAGGGTCAACCTGAATTCCTGCCGCTGAAAGAAGGTGTTGCAACACTATTACTTCCTCCATCATCATATGGAGTTTGACTATACTAAGAGCAACATGTGTTTGTATGCATATTTTAAGTACTTTCTCTAAGTTTTCTAGACCTTCTTCAAAAGAATCCCCATATGGGGTGAAGTCATCCATGTAAATTTCGACACTATCATTGATTAGATAAAAATAATTCCCACTATTTCCCTTTGAAAGGTAGCAGGTGCGTTAAAGAGACCAAATGGGAGGACTCGGTAGGAAAAGGTCCCCCAAGGACATGTGAAAGTAGTTTTATCCTGATCCTCAAGAGCTATTTGCATATGGTTGTATCCGTTGAAAGGAAAGAAACTTCTTTCCAGCTAATGTATCAAGGATCTAGTCAATAAAGGGTAGGGGAAAATGATATTTTAAAGTTGCTTTATTTAATTCCCTGTAATCCACACAAATTCACCACTTTCCTTTCTTCTTAGGAACAATGACCAACGGGGAAACCCATTGACTGTCTGATATCAAATAAATGAAACCCACATCTAATAGCTTCTATAATTCATCTTTGACAATGTTTTTGAAGGCAGGGTTCATTATTCTCTATGGTTGCCTAATAGGTCAACATTCTTCTTTAATGTATATGTGATGAGTGCGTAAATCAGTAGGGATTCGTTTCATATCTATATACTCCCAAGCAAAGGGTCCTTCATGGTGCCTTTATGTTCCCGAAGGACCTTCAGTAACTATTCAGTTTTGGAGGGAGAAATTCCAATATTAATATTCAATGTTTTCCCTAGTTCAATTTCTACAGAAATGCTATCACGGGGTACAATTATAAGAATATTTCAAACTTTTGTTTTTGGTTCCATATTTTTTTGAACAATGCAACTCATGAAAAATTTGAATAGCTGGTGGGTTGGGTCAGAAACAAAGTTGGGACAGCTGAGAAAGGCATTAATGACATCATCCTCCATTTCATCCTTGAAACAAAAAGCCTCATTGATGGTAAGGATCGGTCTAACTTCTTCATTCTTAGATTTAAGCTCTTTCATAGGTAGATATTTTTGCATGAAGGTAAACCCTGGTTTATCTGACGAACTTGGTTCGACGGGGGGGGTAAAGGATAATATTCTTTGTAACTTTCCCACTAGATATTACCATATTAGTAGACCGACACCTAATGTAGGGATCTACCGTCACAAGACGAGGTCTCCTAAAATCAAAGGGTGTCCACTTGATGGGGATTGAGTATGTAAAACCAAAAGGTTGATAGAGCATTTCCATGCGTCTACTAGAATAGTTATATCTTCTAGCTTCCCTACCGGTCTTATAGTAGACCAATCTGCCAATTCTAGGATGAGGAGTTGGTTTAAGGTTCCGCAGACCCAAGGTAATCACAGTTGCAGAGGTTATAACGTTAATGGATGCCCCTAAATCTATCAATACATTTGGGATATCAACCCCATTAATCTTTACCATCAAAATCAAGTTCCCTGGATCCCTGTATTTAACAGGTATAGGCTTCCCCATCATTATGTCTAATAATTTTCCCATAACGTGAATAGTGAGTGGATATTTTGATTTTCTGCCAGGTTTCTTAGAGAAATATTCTTTAATTGTTTTGCCATAAATTGGTATGTCCTTCATAGACTGAAGTAACGATATTTTCACAAATAAATTCTGCAGCTCCCCTAAAAAGTTGAATTTAGGATGAGGACTTGGTTTTCTCAATGATAATCTCCTAGGATAAGGTGGATCAGTCTGACATCCTCTAGTAACAATCATTTCTAAAGGGGTTTGTTGTTTCATCGAAATTTGTATTGTCTCATCCCTAGTTTTTCTAGTAGAATCTATAGGTTCTGGTTCTGAGACTTCATCATCAGTATGTTCAAAAATTATTGGTGAAGTCTGAGTATTCACCACCCGACTGGACTAGAGATTCAATTTGTTACATTCTGCGGTGGAAATACTATATGTAGGGAGGTTGAGTGTCTCAACTGCTGAGTCCCCTGATTGTTCGGATTTTGATTGGATTGAACAGGAAGTTGTGGAAGAAGAGTAGGATTACTAGTGGATGCATTAGAAGGCAGTTGTAGCTCCTGTTGTAGCATAGGTTGGGAGAATTGTCCTGAAGGAGGAGGAGAATACCCATGCGAATTCTAGGATGACAAGGTGGTTAGGGTATTGATTCTTAAATTATCTAGCAAGTTCCCAATTTCTACTTTTGTAACTCCACCACTAGATGTCTTGAGAGTTCAGATCCCGTGCTTATGCCTCGCAACCCCTCGTGAACAACTGATGCATAATTCACAAATGGAATCAAATTACTCCTGTGATATGTCTCCTTTCCCTACCACATTCAATAGTTCCAGAGATTCCTCCCTCAGTTCTTGGAGAAATATTAATCTACAAAATATTCTTATCCAGATCACGATGGCCTGATCTCTGCAAAATATATTGAAAGCACTCCATAAAGTCCTCCATATTCTCATCCTCTTTCTGCATAATGTTAAATATTTCTTTCTTCACATCTTAGGATTTGCAGTAGTCTTGATATTTATCAAGGAAATCGTCTTCATATCATCCCATGTAGTAATAGATTCCCCCCCAAACCCATAAACCATCTCAAAGTTGTGCCCTTCAAAGTAGCAGGGAATATCTTCAATTTCTAAGCATAAGAAATATAATCATACCCCAAACAAATGTCGAATTCAAAAATGAATGTGTCCAGATCCTTAGAATAAATACCATGGAAATTTGGTAATTTTGTCAAAGGAATAGGCTTCATAGGTGCATCACCCCTGATATCTTCAATTGGAAATTTGATCGAAGAAGTTGCTGAAGCCATGAATATCTCCCACTATCCACTTCGAATCTCAACAGGTTCTAGGTCTAACTGTTCTATAACAGGTGATTGAGGTTGTTTAACAACGCTCCCTTGATCAAATGGCGCAAAGAATTTCCTCAAATATTCTTCCTCTGAACTTGCAATATATAGTTCCTCAGATCCTCTACTTGCTACTTCTTCCCTGAATTGCAATTCTATTATTGGGGAAGGTTCTGGTTGTGAAACTGATTTTCCTCCGAATCTCGTATGAGATCTCACCCTAACAACAGCTCATGACAATGCTCTTGACTCAACTCTTGAAATTATCTCTTGGATGTAGGTATTTCTGCCTAGATCTCTCCCTCTTTTTTTGGGGGTCTTCCTCTACCCCTTTTATTTGTATCTCTATTCATACAATCAGGAGATAAAAGGAAAACATTCAAACAAATAGAAAGCTTAGGACCTGAATCAAGGTGCGAAATTCCCTCCTTGAGACGAGAGAGTATCCCTTAAAAAGAAAGCAAAGAAAGAAAATAAATCAATCACAAAATTAAGCTTAGGACCTAAAAAAAGGTGACATAAAAACTTCCCTTCCCAGGACAAGAGAATGATTCCTATGAAAAATAAAACAAGGCAATCAAATAAACAAGAATGATTTAATGCTCAAGACCTGGTGCAAGGTGAAAAATTCCCTCCCCAAGACAAGAGATTAATCCTATGATCAATAATGGTCGTACTTTCGCGCCCTTAATAACGTCCCTAGAAATGATGCCAAAATGTTGGTGTTTAGATATGAATCATGAAATTCACCCAATTCCACAATAATTGTCAACCCAGGGCTCTACGAGTATTTCAAGGCTAGCATGCAAAGTATATGCAGGCCACATTTTCCCTACCCAGTACTGAACATTCAACTACAAAATTAACAATGTGTAACAACAAGCGATAAATGTAACAACAAATAAGAGTAATAGCAATAATGCCTGTAATAGAAACAACAATAACATCAAGCAGACTCACAACAACACACTGATAAGCATTCACAACAATAAATAAATTAACTGAAATAAACCTACGTACACATCTATCCAACAACACCTGGTTGGGAGAGTGGGCCCAACTCCCAGATTAGGGCTGTGGCAAGATCAAGAAGTTACAAAATGCTTAGAATATTATAATTTCATTAATCAAAAGAGGTAATACTTGTATGCTATTACAGACTCAAAGATAACATAATTCCTTGCGATCTTAACTGCTAGCTTTCACAACCTCGTAACTCTACTTATACAATTTGTTAACAGTAACAACTCCTAGAATTACGGTAATTGTCTACCTGCAATTACATTGTGGTTTCTTAAGAAAAACATAATATAAAGATAACAGTGCGTTGATTCAAAGATTGATCCACCATTGTAGCTTATTTCTTGAGATAGCATTGGCAGCTGGATGGTCACCATTGTAGAACCACGGCCTTGATCATACTTCTTCCAAACCTGTAAGAATAATCAAATTAGCAGGCCACTTAGGAAACAATCCCCTGTGACTATGCTTCATTGATTAATGATTCATAACGACATGGCAAGAGGTATACCTGTGCAGTTTAGAATGTAAATTGACCAACAATCGCGTAAAATGGATAAAGGAAACAAGGTAAAAAGGTGGGTAAAAACATGCAATTTCAGCCACTAATAACAACTTCCCACATAATTGCTACCACAAAAAGTATTAAGTCTTGCTTATTGAAATGCATAAAACAAAAAGCCATAGTATAAATCAAAACCACTTTCTTAATCATTTTCAACCATATATTCTTCATATTATCTATGTCCATTTAAAACTTAATGAAGCCCCAAGATTTTGAGGGAGAGTATAGTGAATCTTAAGGAATCATGTTCAAATATTGCTATCATTTTAGTGATTGTACACATTATTAGAAAATGTTGTGATATATTTTTTGATATTTTAAAATAAAAAATTCAATGTTGTACAAAACATGAAATAATATTATATTGAAATTTAAATGTAATAAGTGATCACATGTGATTTACCCACAAATGTAAATGCTTATCACAAATATTTCCCCATGACCATGGACACACATTATCTAAAAATTGCAAATATTTAGAGGCTAGAATGTGGTCTAATGATAAATTGATCCAAAGGGTTAGATCATAGTTCAAAGTTACCTATTTTTGTACATGTCAAACATGTTTGGAGGTTGCTACCCATTGTTGTGTTGGGTGTTATATAAATAACTTTTTACTATTATTGTGTGGAAGACACATTTTTGCACGAGCAAGTTTGGATATATGTCCTTTAGGAAAGGTCCTTGTGCTTTTGTGTCTATTTGATGGATATGAAGGAAAACACCAGGCATGCATTTTCTAGATGAAATGAAGGGAAATGATTAGTTTGAAGCATTTCCATCCACACAATAGAATCATGTACAAAGAAAACCAAAGATGTCCAATCCATTGTGGTGGATCTTTTGAAGACCATGGGCAATAACCCTGCTTTAAAAATTTATATAAAGGTAGGTGTTTACCAACAAGGTAGTTGCATATTTTGTGGAGAGAAAAGAATTTGGAAAATATGCATATACTTCCAAAATGTTAGATACAATCTAGATTACTTATTCTTTATCTAGACAACGTTATACTTGGATCCACAGGGTGTTGTAAACTTTGCACTAATGATTTGAAGATGGTTGACATTTGGTGAGTGTTACCTTGGAGTTGTATCTAATGATAGAAATATGTTTCCACCAATTCTCCAAGCAGGTCTTCCCCGTATAAAAGACACCTTCAATGCCTTCTAAGAGTTTTTGGGCATAAGGAAGATTGAATTTTTTGGACCAGATTACGTACTTATAATGATGTTTACTGCTAATGTTGTTATCAAACACTGGGATGGAGATATGAAAATAAATACGAGGAACAAGAGAAATACAAATAAGTAAGGGTTCATCATAGAGAGTACAAGAACGTTAAAGGAAAATTGGTAGCACAATTGCATCCAGATTGACAGGAGTTGATAGCACTAAAACTGTCATAAATTATTTAATCTCAATTATGCATATAAAGCTATAGTCTTTTTTGGTGAAAGGATTGAATTCTTTCTTGAGTATGCAACTTTGCTAACGTGGATGAGTAAACACATGTGTTTGATTTGTATTATCTTGAGATCTAATTCAAAATCAAGATGCATTAGAATCCAAATGGAACGTTACACCTGGTTATGAGCAATAGGGGTAAGTTGTCAAGGATGATGAGCATTATATAGAGGAGATTGAGGTCTTATACACATGTCTAGCAAGAAAAATTACATAGAGGAGGTTAAAACCTAAGAAACCCTTGTACAAGATCACATAACTTCTAAGAAATAAGAGCATTGTAGTGCTCTAATTCTAGAAGATTTGAACATCACAGTTAGCAAAATAAGCTGATGTGATAAGTTCTGGATTGATTACAGTGTAGGCTTTCTTAGGGAATAATGCCTAATTTTGGATCGAATAAAAAATATAAGGGCTGACCTACAGGTTATGAGCCAGGCCAACCTACATTTACTTAATAATTAATATGGATGTTAATGTAAATTTAGCCAACCTATATGTGCACTCTGATTGGGTTGACCTATAAATAAACTTGAGTTTACGACAAGAAGTCCACAAGGAGAGGTCAGTTGCATATTCAAGAAGCCTACCTTGTCTTGGATGTGTATTTCGTTGCCTTGGAAGATGATTAAGAGGTTTGACGTTTGATTTTTTCCATCTCGGAGCCTTAACTATGTCTTTGGTTTGGAGGTTACTTTTAAAGTCTAGATGGTTGCTTATATGATAAGGTAAAGTCCTATGAATGAAGAAACCCCACTTGGATAATGACATAAAGGTATAAAGTTGCACCTTGAAGCCTATTTTCTCATACTTGGAAACTGATTTTGCTCGTATGGTGGAGGAAGAGCCTTGAAGGGCCTTTGGAGGCAGAAGTTTCATTTAAGCCCCCTTTGTTCCTTCATTTATGGATATAGGTCATTTTTGAGGGTCTGTGACCATTTGTTTTGTACATCTCACATAAACATCTCTCAATTTATGTGATTTATATTAATTAATCGAAGAAGAGGGCCTTTTTCCCCTCCATAGGCTAGATTACGTGACTTTTAGCCTAGAAAATTAATATTTTAATGTAATTGAAGTTGAACACTTATTCTATAAATAGAGGTACACTTTTTCTCATTTCTCATGGTTGGATTGGGAGAGAAATATCCTAGCAAATCTGATTTTTATGTGATTGTATCTTCTTGTAATTTGGCTATAGATAGATGAGCTGAATGACCTCTTGAAGAGGCCTTGTTGATGTAAGTTTCACTCTTTTCATGGATGAATATTGGTGAAGCTTGAATGAATGTGATTTACTTCGAATTTCTTTGCATTAGTTATGTTTATGGATGATTTTAATTCACAATTAAGTAGGTGGGCTTGGTATTTTATTTTCACAATCCCTCCTAACAAATCCTTCTTTCAAGTCTTCGAGAAAGTAGTAGGTGGGCTCATTTCCTTATCTTTTCCTTGAAGATTAAAAGGCCTAGGGATAGTGAATTTGGACTTACTCTAGTATAGGGAACATAAATATACTCCAATCTTCTTCAAGCATGTTGATCCTTTATTTCGTATGGCCCAAAAACTATATTGGAAAGGTAAGGAATTGATCTTCTATCCTCCATCATTTTTTCTTTTAAATCATATAATTGTTTTGTTGGGGCTTTATTCTCATAATTTCTTGGTTGTGTCTATTTGGGGATCTTCCCTTTGAACTCAAATATGGAAATTACCCTAAAACCTTGGAAATCCTATCTTCAAAATCCACTTTAAACCCAACATATTTGATCCTTTAATTGATGGTAGTAGAAGTTGTAGGGGGCTCTTGATTTGGTTTGACTATGCCATTTGATCCCTAAATCTATTATAGGTAGATTTCCCCCATTGAGTTGGATGAGACTCAACTATAAGTGAGAAGACAGCTGGTGAGGTGACAGTTGGCGCCCTTGTAATCATAGTGGGTCTTTCACTTGTTATTTTAGTATTTTTCTCAGGAAGTGTGAGATTTTATTGTAAGAGGAATCATATTAGAAAATATTTGATGAACTATTGTTAAGATGTTATCATTGGATATAATAATTTCATAATTGACTAGCTTACTTGGTTGCATCTGCACAAATTTTTCATGGAAAAATAGTAAAAGAATCGATGAAAAAAATTATGATGTTAAAGGAGATGGTAGGGTTGATTTAAGGCACTTAAAGTTGTTTCTAAAACTTATTTCTAACTAGAAAAGGGAAATCCAAGACAAGTAGAAGGTAGAAGTTCCATATATAATGAAAACAATAAGGTGATTGCAAATCTAATATACAACTGTAGAAAGTGCATTATTTACATATAAAAAAAACAACACATTTATTTGTGGCTTGATCGCTTTGTTTGATAAGAGCATTATAGTTTTGTATATGAGGAGGCTATAGTTGGGTAACACTAATCCCCAAATTTTCTTGCCCAAATGGAGGGTTAAGAGCCAACAAATTTTCATTATGTTAGTAATGGTGATAAATGTGTTAGTTTTCATAATGATCAAAGTCCATTTTAATGATTAGAGTTCATTTAAGGGGTTGAGGCATTTCAAAGGCATATTCGCTAGTTTTGGAGATTTTTTTTATTTTTTATTTTTAGGGTTTTTTCTAATTTTCAAAGAGCTTGAATTTTGAGGCTTGTATGTTAGAAGTGATCACATATTTGGGATTCATGCGAGCTCATGATGCTAGTGAGCTTTTTCTAGGTGACATATGAGACACTGTGATTTTTATTACTTAAGGTTTCGAAGCTCATATGATGATTCTAAGAATATAATTGGTTTAGTCCTTACAGGAAATAAAATATCATGAGATTTATTTAATTGAAACGCAAGATGTTTCTATTTTAAGAAGTGCCTATTTTTGGATGCATTATATTTTGTAGTAATGTCATAGTAATTTTATTCATTTTTGGCATGTCTATTTTTAGTAGTGCTATTTTTAGCAAGTGGGGGAACAATAGTCTTGGTTCTAGTGAGTAGTAGGAAAATGATGTGAATTGAGCAAGTGGAAGTTGTTTAGTGTGACACATGGCAACTATTCCATCTTATTTCATCAAGATAATCTTAGGTATCTTGGGTATATTTGGTAGTTTTCTAAAATTCATTTTCATAAAACCACTTCGAACAAAGGAGTAGTTAGCAGTGACCTTTGGCTAATTATGCATACTTGTTTCTTAGGTTTTCATGTAGTATATTTGAGTTTTGAAAATTTAGCATCATTGTTGGGGAAATCGTCGATACTTGGATACTGCAATAACAATGGTGAGTTTTTATTTATTTTATTTTTACCTAGAAATTTCACTAATGTGGGATTGCATTATACTCAATGATATAGGTGGATATTGGTGGCCACCCGCCTATTCCACTTGGAGCCCCACCATTGTTTCTTTTAGTTTCCTTAATTGTAGTACAATTTACTATATTTGGGAGTTTTTTGTGTCCTGAACTTCTGGAGTCGTTTTGAGGCCCAAAATGATGCTTTTTTGGAAAATAGGAAAATCTAAGAATTACAATAAGGGTTTTTAGTCCTCAAATAGATATTTCTAATGAGGTATGATATGCTTCAAACAAATATCATATTCCAAAGTTACGAGCCCAAGAAGTTAATGTACCAATTTACCCCAACAGGGCACACCAAAATTTGGCACTTCATCTCATAGGGTTAGGTTTTTGGATGTTTAGGGTTTTCCATTATTTCTGAATAATAAATAGGCCTTCAAGCCTCATTGTAACACATTTCAAAAGGCATGTAGCCACCACATCTCTTCTCAGAGATAAACAACCATCCCCTGAGTTAGTTTATTTCCATTCTGCATGTAAACAATTTTCAGTACTTTGTTATTTAATGAATTGAAGTTTTGTTTTCACTGTATCGCTGTGTTTCTATTCATATCTATATTTCATTTTGTTCCTTAATAAATAGTGGTATCAGAGCAATCTGATATTTCTCTGTTTTTCTGTGCATTTCCCCAACGAGGTTGGGGTATAAGGAGTTATGGTTTGAATTGGTTGAACCTTTTCAAAACTAGCCTCACTGACCCCAACGGACTCCCATTGCAGAAGAAAAGAAAGACAAGGGAGAAATAATCCTCTCAAAATATTTCTCGAGGAATCCCTCAAGCGAAAAAGGAACACAATGATGGACAATTTTTCCCAAATCCTTCGATGGATACCCACAAGTGATGCATCTTCATCCAACAAACACCATGGAGGTGCCACTCCCTTTAATGTACAATTCAACTCTGAAATTCCCATATTTGAAGGCCAGATAGATGCAGATGCCATAGATAAATGGTTAAATCTGTTGGAAGAATATTTTTCGATTCATGATTTTTCCAATGGGGAGAAGATTACTTTGTACTACTCAAAGTTGCCCACACGTCAAGGACTGGTGGGAAACCTACTATGAGTAGAGGGATGAGAGAGAACCCTGGTTGTTTTCAGTCATACCCACTTGGAATTATTTCTGAGACACCATCAAGGAACAATATTACCCTATCAGGAGCTATGAAGATAAGTACATAAAGTGGACCACATTGCGGCAGGGAATGGACCAAGACGTGTCGAAGTTCACAAATATTTTTCATACCCTTCGCAAAAAGTTGGGTCCAAGGATTCTGAGCAGCATATGGTACTCAAGTACCATGGTTATCTACAAAAATACATCCAGGATTAGATGGAGTTCTTGGACATCTCCTTGCTTAGCACCACTTAACAATACACTGTCAATATCAAGAAAAACTTTAAATAGAAGAAGCGAAACTTTGGATTTGCAAATCCAAAGAAAGGAAAATGTGCCCCCAAATTGTAAAAAGAGGAAAAAGCCAAGGTGGGGTGACCCAAGACAACCTATTAAAGCCGCAAGCATATGACAACACCATGAAGATAAAGAAGGACATAGGAAAGAGGTGTGAGTTCCATAAGAGCCCCACTCACAACACAAGTGAGTGTCGAGACAAACAGTAATTGGTGGCTGAGATGCAGGCTTCAAAGTGAGATGCATGTTTCGAATCTAAGTCAAAAGCAAACAAGGGGAATGAAAAAGGGAAGCATATTATTGATGTGGAGCCTAGTGCCACCGTTGCCACCACTGAAGATCTAGAAGAAGGGGAGCGTCTCTTCCACTCATTGATGTGGGTGAAGGGGTCTACACTGCAGTTCATTGTCGATAGTGGGAGCCAAAAGAACCTCATCTCAACGGAGTTTGTTAAGCGGTTGGCCCTTGTTGTGAAGGTAAATCCCCTCTGCGGACAGAGGTGATCCCTCTAGCCCAATGAGTGGATCTAGCAACAAACCAAACAAACTAACATACACTTTCCTAGTTTATGTTTAAAAAATGCAGAGAGAAGGAGAAACCTACCTTGCTCTGATGCTAATTGCTCAATCCTTTGGAGATGAATTTGATTCTTTCACTCTAGGCCTTTCTCCTTACATGTTTTTCACGTCTGAGTACCCACAAGGAAGATCAAAGAGCTATGCAAAATACAAGAGCATATATAGCATACATCAAACATAAACTACTTAATATATCAAATAGTATTAAGCTAAAAGCATAAGCATTTACACAATTATGGAAAGTGAATATCAAACGTATATATTAATGAGCTAAAAATGGAAGCATACAACCTATGCCTTGATGTTGGAGACCTCCTTTTGGTGGATCTCCAAGTCCAAGAAAAGACTCTTAAAGCACTCCTTCTCCAAGCTAGAATGGGTAGAATTTAAGCATAATCTCAATATAGAGATGCATCAATAAATGACCAACCATTTGGGGATGGATGGGAGTGAATTTATAAGAAGGGAAAGGGAGTTAGGTATCCAAAAAACAGGGAGGAAGGTCCACACCTCAAGTGGAAAGCCCATGATGATAAGATTAGGAGGTCCAAATGGGAGAGATTGACCATGTCAACAACAATCAATATACAACTCATTGTTCTCGAAGGTTCTAGTGCACGAACCTTCTCCTCTAATTTGGGAAAACCTGCGAGAAGAGGTTCAACAAGGGTTTTTATATCAAAACATGCACTGGAAGCACTAGGGTAGAATTGTGCAACCTTCCATCAGCATGAGCAAGCAATGTAGAAAAATGTGTCGATCCTAAAATTTAGGTTTTTAGTTAACCTTCTTCAGAATGGATTCATGGAAGTTTTCCTATGATTCTTCAAGGGGGTTTTGGTTTGTATATCATGATGGATATGTTGCATAGTTATCAATGTTTTAGCACTTCGCGATATGGAATAGTAACTAAACAGGAGGTGTGAGAAAATACTGCATAATAGATACCCCCTAAAGCATGGAGGCATAACAAGGAGTGATGGATAAGATGCTTTACAAGTCAATGTAAGGGAAAAAATAACACTTCCAGGAGACCTGCAAATCAAACATATACATATTTGACATCTCTAATGATCATGATTAATGATACATGAATATGCATCTAATAATACATGAATCCATGGTATGGACATAACCATCGGAATACAAGGGATCATGTGTATGGATCGTCGGTATGGTTGCAACCATCCGAATAGAAAGGATAATGAATATGGACCCACGGTATGGTTGCAATCATCTGTCCAGAGAAAACATGTGTACAATCATGAATAACTCATAACTCCACGCAACTTGGATTTTATCAAAAATAATCCAGGGTCTTGCGCTCCATCTTGACCCGATCAATGTACAAATTCTAACATGTGAATAGATGTGTCATAGTGAAACATGATAGGAAACCACATGATTACTGGTCAATGATGTAGAATGTTAGCATGTATGAGAGAAACCACCAATAATGGCAATGGCTCTCAAGGTACAATCAACACAATCCACGAATGTGAATAGTGAAGCTGAAGTCAAACACCCATGGAGTCATCCGATCGAAGGTCAATGATGTAAACCTATCATCAAACGCGAAGAAATTCCCATTGAGGCATGTAAGCTCTAAGGTATTGGAAGGGAGTGTATAGATCATCTTCCCGGATAATGAGTTGAAGTCGAAAGGAAGTGATCTGTCGAAGGAGTGCCATAATGAATCCCACATCATCGACATGAAACAAAAAGTTGTAGTTGAGTAAATAAGTGTGATCTAAGACTGTGGCAAAAAGTCAGACAATCTATAAGTGGTAAAGAACCGTGGATAAGACCTCTCTATAACACATTAACAACACGACTCTAGAGTTTGGAAGCATTTGAATCAACATAGGATCATAGGTCATGATGACGAAATGTTATAATTAGATGAGAGGAAAAATGAATTTCCCAAACATAGGAAGGAAAGTGACTAAGTGAGGATGTCCCAAACCTGACACAAGCAACATATGAGTGTCATGTTTAAGAGTGACATGCTGTCTTTACAAAATACAAGAGATGATCACTTTCATTTCCCCCCCCCACCATTTCTAGCAAGCACCCGCTTGAAGGGGATAGCATATGCTTACCATATAAATTCATCCTTCAGATGAATCCATCCTAGTAAGTTTTACGAGCCCTAGGAAGGAGAAAATCGATCTCATCATGGTGACAAGTCTTGCATCGTTTATGTTTTACGAGTCCGACGAAGGTGAAACTCAACATCTTCTTCATGTTTAGAGAGTTTGAAAAAGAAGAGAAAAATAAAACTCCAAAGGTCCCTTTTCGTATATCGTCTCTTGAACCCAAAAAGGTAGAAAAACATATCCACGAGAACCTCTTAGCCATGTTCAACTAAGGTATTACTTTTTTGTACACTAGTCTATCTCAGTCCGGAAAAGGGGAAAATGTATACTGAGTAAACGCTATTTAATTTACTTTAACAAGTTCGAAACGACAAGTACTCAACAATATTTTCATTTTTTGAGAGTTAGAAAAGAGCTTAAAGATGACTCTAGGGGGTCTCTTTTTCATTTATGTTTGATGAGTCCGAAAAGTGATAAAATAAAACTCATTGAATCAGTGAAGATAAATCACCTTCACCAAGAATATATGACCTTTTACTGCACAAGGAAACAAACATTAGCGTTTTCGAGGAAAAAATATTAAAAAATGAGTGAAATATGCCATAATTTGGTAAAAATATTATTTAAAACTTATAAATAGGGAAAAAAGTAAATCATTTTTACCAATTTGCAATTGTGAGAGCATTTTTACCTCATTTTACCTCAATTTTCAGGCAAGGAGCACAATCAATCTCGTACACCATTCATTGAGCTACTTGTTTCAGGTAAGATATCTATCCCTTCCCTTCATTTTGGTACTCATTTCATGCATTTTCATCCATATATTAAGATGCAAGGAGGACTTGAAAAATATTTATATTGTGGGTGACCAGCGAGGGTTTTATCCATCGGAATCGCACTGCTCACCTTGTGGTCAATTAGGCCCTCGCGCCGGCGGTGCAAGAAAATTCATAGACAGTCGCGCTGGCACCGAGGTAAATTTTTTGTGTGAAATCCTCCATATTAAATAGTTTATCTTGGCTTTTGTCCCCATGGAAGCTCATGAAATGTTTTTTTTATTTATTTTCCACAAGATAATCAGTCCAAAATGGTGGTTGAATGGAAAGAAAGGGGTTATGAAGCTGAATACCATCAAGCTATTCAAGATCAAGATTATGTTGATGCCTTAGGAGCATGTGGGTTGCTCAAGTTCTACAGGATTCCTAGGATTAAACCCTAGCCTAAGTTATTACAACATCTGGTCAGTTGGTGGGATTTGGATTGCCAACTATTCATGATTGGGATCAATAACTCAAAATAGAGGTCGCTGACATTTATTTCATTACCAGATTGTCTAGAAAGGTACAATAGGTTCAGTTGTCCAGTTCACACATTGGAGGAGAAAGCATGGATATGCTCATTGCGAAGCATTGTCCAGGGACCAAAAATACCTAAAGTGGGAAAATTGACATAAAGAACATTACATATCTCCCACTATGAACAATCCTGCTTACTATGGCCTGAGTAGCTGGGGCTCAAGTGTTGCATGAGGGAACAAAATCTCATTTCCAGTATGCAATTGAGTGCTTGAATCCCACAATCTTCAATTGGAGTGAGGGTTTGTTGGTTTGCATGAAGTTCCAACTTACCAAGTGCAATTCAGGGAGTCTGAAACAATTTGGGTTTAGACCTCTTTTGGTGATGTTCATCCTGGAATGTGTGCCATTATTTTGTTATCAATGCTTAGAAGTGGATGCACCAACGCCCAAAGATCCACGATTACTCAGATGGGGAGAGTTGATGCCTTGATATGAAGGTGGCCAACATATTTCATTCCCTCCAACATTTTTTGGATGGCTACATCAGCAACTAATCATGTTTGATGATTGGGCATATACAAGCATGGATTTCCGAGGAGATCCAAATCTTCCACTTTCTCCACAGGCACAATGGACTGATTTAGGTAAAACTATTTTTGAAGTTTTATGTTTTTTGTGTGTACTGATATTTGACTTACTATGATTTGCATATGTGGGACTAGAGAGACCTCTAGGGGTTTCTATAATAGCCATGCGAGTGACATGCCAGATTGAGGAAGCTCTTTATGAGGAGGTAGAAAGTCCTATTGTAAAGGTAGAGCGTAACCTAGAAGCTTTAACCAAGGGCATTCCAAAGTACACGTCGATAGACAAGGTGCCATTGCAGTACTAGAGACACACTGTAGGGGTTTCCATCAGACTACGTCGGCTATCGGACCAATTCATTAGGGTTGTTTCATGTTATCATGCGCACCATGTGGGCGAATAGCCAACTCTAGTTTACTTTCTGCACTGTTGTAGGCTTATAAAGCCATGTGTCTCAGAACATAAATTTTGTCATTTTGATGTAGAAAAATATTTTATAAACACTATCTATCTATCTATCTATCTATATATATATATATATAAACACACACACACACACGTTTTTCTATTTACCATGTCTATTATGTGATCTTTTTTTATTTACATGTTTCACAAATGTTTTAAGTACCAATGTATCTATTAATGTGTTCATGTGTCTTGGAATGTGATGAAAAGTAATAAAATCAAAGTTTCGTTCCAATAGATGAACGCACAAATACATTCTCAAAATATGAGGGTTTCTAACTGAATATTGTCCATTAAGCTATAGTACAATGAGTTGTGAATCAGATTTTACGATTAAGACTCTAATGCCAAGAGTGATAGCTTCTGACAAAAGTTTGATGACCGCACTATATTTGTAAATGTTATTAGTCATAAAACCTAAACATGTACCTTGTAAGTTCACTAAATCACCATTAGGGCCATATATTTCCCATGCAGTGGAAGATAGATTTTGTGTACTATGAAAAGCATCATCAACAAAATCTACGTAATGATTGGATGGCATCTGCAAACCAAGGAGAGCGAGAGGGAAGCAGAGGAAAATGTTTGCAAAAGAAAACTAACACACCAAAACCACACTGCACACTAATGTATATATGTATTCACACAAAAAATCAAACATAATACTTCTTTAGGTAAAGCTCATTTTGGGGCTCAGTCAAAGAATTGGAAGAGTTGCCTCTAGACCATACACCGACTGAAAGAGTGTGAATCCGGTGGTAGTCTTAGCTATGGTGCAGTAATCCCAAAGAGATGAAAATAACATTAGATGCCAATTTGATATATGCATCCCAATGGTGCGTTGAAGCATGGAAGGTAAATCCCCTCTGCGGACAAATGTAATCCCTCTAGCCCAATGAGTGGGTCTAGCAACTAACCAAGCAAACTAACATACACTTTCCTAGTTTATGTTTAACAAATGCAAAGAGAAGGAAAAACCTACCTCGCTCTGATGCTAATCACCCAATCCTTTGGAGATGACTTTGATTCTTTCACTCCAGTCCTTCCTCCTTACTTGTTTTTCATGTCTGAGTACCTGCAAAGAAGATCAATGAGCTATGCAAAATACAAGAGCATATATGCCATACATCAAACATAAACTACTTAATAGATCAAGGAGTATTAGATCAAGGAGTATTAAGCTAAAAACATAAGAATTTACACAATTATGGAAAGTGAACATAAAATGTATATATTAATGAGCTAAAAAGGGAAGCATACAACCTATGCCTTGATGTTGGAGACCTCCTTTTGGTGGATGCCCAAGTCCAAGAAAAGACTCTTCAAGCACTCCTTCTCTAAGCTAGAATACATAGCATGTAAGCATAATCTCAACATAGGGATGCAGAAATCAATGAGAATTTGGGGATGGAAAGGAGTGAATTTATAGGAAGGGAGAGGGAGTTAGGGATCCACAAAATAGGGAGGAAGGTCCACATCTCAATAAGAAAGTCCATGATGATAAGATCAAGAAGTCCAAATGCGAGAGATCGACCATATCATCAAAAACCAATATCCATCTTGTTGTTCTTGAAGGTTCTAGTGCATGAAGCTTCTCCTCTAGTTTGGAAAAACCTGCCAGAAGAGGTTCAACGCAAGTTTTTATATCAAAACCTGCACTGGCAGCGCTAGGGTAGAACTATGCACCTACCATCAGCACGGGTAAGCAGTGTAGTAAAACATGTTGATGCTTAAATTTAGGTTTTTAGTTAACCTTCCTCAGAATGGATTCACGGTATTTTTCCTTTGATCTTTAGAGAGGTTTTGGTCTGTATATCATGATGGATATACTGCACAATTGTCAATGTTTTGGCAGTTCAGGATATGGAACAAGAAGTGAATAAGAGGTGTGAAAAGATACTATGTAATAGGCCTACCAACCACACCACACCCACATCCATACACCATCTAGTGGCTCCACTAAGGACGAGATCTTCACATTAGCCAACAATGTCATCTTCCCTTCAACATCTAACCCTTCATGGATGAGATACTATGTGATGTTTCTCATCTTGAAGTTTGTGATGTATTGTTAGGCCAACCATACTTATGGAAGCTTCATGTTGACTATGAGTTGAGACCTCACATTGTTATTATTTCTTTGGGCAGTAAGTTGTATAGAATACCAGAGGTAGCCCCACCTATTGCCATCTCTCTAATATCTGCTAAGCAATGCAGTAAGGTCATTTCAAAAATGAGAAATTTGTTTTATTTTTGATTTGATCTCAAACTAGCAGGAAGATAAGGTCATGGAAGGATACAAGGATATCTTCTCCTCACCCACAGGGGTACCATTGCACTTTTAGGCAAAGCATTCGATTGATATGACTCCCGAAAGAACTCTACCCAATGGGTCAATATACCATCGCTTCATTCTAGAAAATGAAGAGATCAAGTGGTAGATCTAGGAGTTGTTGCAAAAAGGGTAGATCCGACTAACTTCATCACCCTGTGGGAGCCCGATTGCACTTGTATAGAAGAAGAATGGGACCTAGAGGCTCTACATTGATTATCAGGCACTAAAAAAAATTATTGTCAGGAATAGGTATCCAATCCCATGGATTGATGACCTTCTAGACCAACTCAAGGGGTCAAGTATTTCAACAAGATAGATATGAAGTCTGGCTATCATCAAGTTCTAGTAGAGCCCACAGATATATGGAGGATGACCATTAAATCCAAGGAAGGCCATTTTGAATGGTTAGGCATGCCCTTCGGGTTAACAAATGTCCCTGCTACTTTTATGAGGCTAATGGATGACTCCTTGTGACCCTTCACCAATTCATTTGTGGTTTTTTACCTGGATGACATCCTCATCTTCAACAAGAGTTGGGAAGAGAACTTGCAACACACTCAGTAGGCCCTTCAAACCTTGTGACAACACAAAATGTGTGCTAGCTTGGAGAAATGCACATTTGGCATGGGCCAAGTCCAATATCTGGGCTACATCAATAATCAACAAGACATGCATGTGGATCTGGATAAGATCCAATTCATTGAGGATTGGCCAACCCTAACCACTCTAACAAAGATTCATAGCTTTTTGGGCCTTGAAAATTTCTATTAGAAGTTCATGTTGGGATCCTCTCATATCACTTGGCCTTTGATTCAGGTTACCAAGGGTGGAGCGAAAGAATTTTTTTTCTAGTTCGAGTCCAACAAAAAGTGTTTGTTGAGCTGAAGCACTGCATTTGCTCTGCACCAATACCCACATTGCAAGACTTGCAACAACCATTTGAAATTGAGACATATGCCTCTAACTATGCTGTTTGTGCAGATCTCACCTAGCAAGGGCATCTTGTGGCCTATCATAGTGAGACGCTTTTCGAAACCATTCAGAAATACCCCACATACGATAAGGAGATGTACTCCATCATGAAAAATTGTCAACAATGAAAACATTACATTCAGGGGAAGGAGATAGTCATCCACACAAATCACCGAACCCTGCAATTTATACAAACCCAAGGGAAGTTGCAGAACAATCACCATCAAAAGTGAGCTACATATATGCAATAGTTCCATTTGAATATCAAATACAAGAAGGGAAACACCAATCATGTTGCAGATTGCCTCATTCAGGCACCAGTTGCAACACTGACCAATGTTCTCAACTCTTGTGGCCACAAGACCTCTAGATGGCCATAACTATATAAAATGATCCAGATTTCGCCACCACATACCAGATGCTAGTGTAGAAATTAATGTGTATATTCAAAATTTCTCATGAAATTTACTAAATCACAAGCCTTGAAGTTACTCTACTAATTTGTGGAAGTTAATTCACCATCTAGAAAACAAATCATAGGCATGCAAAAGGAAACTTCACACATGCATAAAGATTTATCTAGGGGAAAACAACTACTCAAAACCCTTATTATCTATATTGCATTAATTAGACAATAGAGCTAAAATACATATACTTTCTCATGCTTGAGCACACCCCGCAAGTGTATAGTCTATCCCTTTTCTTGAATAAATGACTCTGGCCAACACATGGCCAATTTGCAAGCCCTCCAAGATCCTATTTCCTTGTGTCGTTCCTCAAGGAAATTGGCCCCTATTATTTAAAAATTTCCCACTATTGAATTGCGCAATTACTCTAGGCCCTTCCTCTGATTGCATGCACCACATCCACACATTGGAATATGCTACAACTGATAGTACATTGCCTTAGA